>JAUUDW010517991.1:0-12214 GCA_032361385.1 Panulirus guttatus | reverse complement strand
CTGTTTCCTGGCGCTACCTCGCTGACGCGTGAAGCAGCGATCAAGTATGATAACAAGTATTATATTTTAATCTGTATGACAGAGATGTATATGGGATGTAGATGGAAAAAGCTGTCATTATTAATGGAGTGGAGGATTAAGGGTTGTCAGACAGGTAGATATAATAAGTACATGTGGAAGATGACTGTATGTTCAATAATGAATTGAGATGTTGGTGAAAATGACAAAAATAAGAACAAAATCAGTTTTTGTTCAGTTTATATATCTGGTGATTAGGTGACACTGTTGCATATTACTAGTATTCTTTAACTGATATATGTTGATCATTTACATGAGACAGTTTGAAGCATAAATATTTGGTTAGATGATGTTTCAGTTGCATCAGAAGGGATAACTTAAGTAATGGCTGTCATATTACATGTAGAATTTTAAGGAACCAAAGTTAATGAATCTTGCCAACTGTGAATAATTCTTGGAAGTGTCTTATCGTTTAAGGTTAAGGTTGTTTTGAGAAAGAGAGTATTAACTAACTTTTTTATTATTGTTACAGGGACTTAGTTTACTATAATCTAGTTGTTATCATCTGAATCTATGAATGATTTTGGGGTACAGGATATCAGTATTATTCCAAATTTTATCAGTATTTCTGCAGGGTAAACTGTTAATGCCTTTGCAGTACAGGTAAAAGATCTCCAGTTCAGATTCATTGGGAGAGAACAGTGTTCGAGTCATGGATTCTTCAGATTAAGATCACTTACTTTGTGGTGGGGTTTTACTGCGTTTAACTCTTTTATATGTACCATACATTAATTGTACTGTATAGAATGTGGAAAAAGCATCAATTTATTGTATTTATACAAAATTCTTTCTGGTCTCTTCTAACAAGTGTAGTGTAGATTGAGTTAGAGTCTGGTGATCATTAAGGTAAAATCCTGGCCGTTGGATGCTTGGTGGATACCATTATAGGATCAGAAATAATAAAAGTGAGTGATAAAAGAACAAAACACTACTGTTTCAAATTCAGACTTTGGTAGTTCTTGCTCCATATTGGTGAGAATCTTGCATGGGTGAACTAACAGATTTTGTACATTTTCAGACTGGAATTTTGGATTGGAGATATTCTACCTGTACTAGATATTGGGATAATTCTGGTTTTTAACAGTATTTCTGTAAAGTAAACTCACATGCTTTTGAGGTTCTTGGTATTAGGATAATTTGGACCCATAACAGTGTTTTTGTGAGGTAGTTATAATGCATAGGTATTAGAGCCTATATGCATTGTTTTTGTAGAGTATGAGAGATTATCACACTTGTTATTGTGGTCTAAATAAGGATATATCTGTTGTTATTGCACATGCGACAAGAATGTCACAATTGTTGTTACAGACCTTAAGAGATTTATCATGTTTGTTATTTTTACTGCCTGTAATTTGTCTTTGTAATCCTTGCAGTGTATTTACATTTAATTAGTAAATGTAGATATAGCGTATTTATATTTACAGTGTATACTGTTAGAACTTGATATACTGTACAGGGTATTAAGAATTTTACATTCCAAGTAGCAGCATGAATAAATCATAATGCTCTTTTTAAAGTTATTTCATCCATTCAAACTACTAATGATGCCTCAGAATCACTCAGCAGTCTATAACATTTCTTATATGTTACGTGGAATTTCTCCCTATTTCCTCCATATATGTCTTTGATTGTTTGACTTCTTGCTGTATTCAGGTTGATTCTGATGGAGCTAAGGCCCCCTTTTTTTCTTGCCTTTACAATATGGAACAAATAATTAAAACACCAAGGTTCGTGACTGTCATCGCTGTAACAACATACTCAACCTCTGAACCCTCTGTCTCTATATACACTATCCCTACCCCTTTTGGGTTCTCCAACATCAGTCTTACTTCTGTGTTTTCCAGTAGAGCATACCCACCCCTATCACCCCTCAGAATGCCAGCTGTAGGACTTTTGAAGGACTCAGCAGTCATTCCTCTGCAGCTTTTCCATTGGTTAGGATACTTTCAGCTGTGCTTCTCGTATAGCAGAGGTTATCTTGGCTGGGATAACAAACTGTGTCCCCTCTACCAGATCTTTCTCCCCCTTATCTAACCTTTTTCTTGGTAAAGTTAAGCACTGCCTAATAAAAGGAAAGTTTGCTGATGTAACATCTTGTACTGATATATATTTCTGGCCCTTAACCAAAAACATCAACAATAACTTTTGTAGTTTTCACTCTTCCAACCTGATCATTGTATAGCTAACTCTCATACTAATAAGCTGCTATTTTTGTTGTCTTACTTTCCTCTAACTCTGCTTGTGGACGATTCTATTTCTAGTGCTCCCACTGAACCTGTTCCCTCTTTTACATTTTCTTCTCGCAAGATCTTTTGAGTAATCCCTCAGTTTCAAGTTGGGAAGGCATATGGTCCAGATGACATATCTCCCTGAGTGAGTCCTCAGGGAGTGTGCCTCTGAACTACCACTGGTTCTTGTCTGCCCGTTTTATTGCACTCTAAAAACCCAAATGACAGCCTATCCCTAAGAAAATTTACAAGTCTACGCCTTCCATGTATTAGCCCATTGCTCTCGCATCTGCCGTCTATATTGTCTGAAAGTCTCCTTGATCATCTTTCTCTTAAATAAAATCCCATTCCAGTTTTTTCTGGTCACCATTATGGCTGTGAAAGTGTTAGGTGTACTGCTGATCTTTCCTATATGATTTACCTCTTTAGGGATTTCAGTAAATCTTTTGCCATGGCCCCCAATATGTCTAAAGCTTTTGATAGGGTGCAGCACAGGGTTTGCTTTCCAAACTTCTTTCTATTAGCTTTTCATCATCTCTGCTCTAAACTGCATACCTTCCTGTATAGGCAAGCTATTGCAGTAGTCATTCATGGAATAACTTTCCCCTGTTGTTATATCAAAGATGGTCTCCCCTCAGGGGTTCTCTGCTATTGCCTACTCTGTTTATTCTCTCCATAAGCGATCTGTCACCAGTTTATACCTCTTTTCACCCTTATACTGATGATTCCATTTTACACACTTCAACTTGCTTTCCCTCCCCTCTTCACTCTTATGCTTGTTTTTCACTTGCTGAACACACCTCCTTTCTTAACTCAAACCTGTGCAACATCTTGGAATAGGGAAGCAGTAGCCTGGTTAAATTCATTTCTATTTCTGCTGCTTTACGAGTGTCAGTCATTCTTTGCATTTCAAATCCAAAACACTGCCCTACAGCAAACACGCATACCTTTACAGTCTGATTTCCATAAGCTGGGGATGTTGTTCAGGTGACAAATCATTTTTCTGTGAACAGCAGTTTCATATCTACATGGGTTTTATTCGCTCCATCATAGAGTGCTGCTTGGTCAGGCTACAGTGTTGTATTTTTAGTTAAGCTGTGACATTTATGATGCTTATTTGGTCAAAAATTAGACATACTGTGGCTACTTAAGTGTCAGTTGATGCTTTTTTATCTTTGATGTCATATAACTTGCTCAAGTGTTGATGAAGGCAGGGTTGGAATTGTACCTCATTGTTGTTGAATAACAAGTAAGTAAAAGTAATTGCAATGTAGTCCATATTGCCTGTTGTGTTCAGTTATGTAAAATGAAGTTATGGATAGTAGTTGCCCACTTTGCAGTTTGTACTTTGTTAACATGGTTATTGGAAGAGTTAGATGATGTAGGGTCTTCCTACATTACTGTGTAGAATGCACTTTAAACGTCACATAAATACAGTTCTGTCCGACCGTCTGAAGCCCGTTCACTTCAGAAACTCCAATCAAGTGGGTGGCCATGGCAAAAGTCTGTCCATTTATCCCAGTTTTTACATGCCTCCCCCACATAAACCATTCCACCCTTTCTTCCCCATTTCTGTCCTGCTCAATTAGATATAGTTCATTAATAGAATTGTCATGGATTGTTTAGGATTATTTGCCACTTCAGCAGCCTTGTATATCAAATTTTCATATCAATAGCATTATAGGTGACAATTGTACTGAGATATATGGAGTGTTTTACTTTTTTTTTTTCCATCCTTTCCCGTCTAATTGAGTTTTTAGCGTGGAGCTAAATTCCTTTGCATATGTTATTTTTAGCTATGCACACCTTGTATTATGTTTACATGCCTACAAACTGCACACAAACCCTGTGACTTGTTTAAGCAATAAAGTAAACACCATTAAATACTTAGTTTAACTACCTATCAGAATGGTCTCCAACACAAGTAACTACCAGAGAATGCTATCATAATTGCAATTTTGTATGTTGCTTGACAAATTTGTGGTTGTCTCCTCCATTTAACAATATGCGAGTTGTAATCATTAAACCAACCAACTCTTCCACCAGTCCTTATTATATTCCAAATATGGTGAGTCACTTTGTACGAAGAATGGAAATTGTCATTAATATATTTTTCTTAAAATGTTGGATAATTGAATTTTACCCTCATCAATTGTCACTTTCTGTATATTCTAACTGATGTATTAGTCATAAACTAGGCCACAACCTTGGAATCTGCATCTTATACTTCAAGATAAGTATTACATTACCTTAATGCAAATTGATAATTAAAAACTTTTGTCGCTTTATGGTCGATACCTCCAACATAATTATCCTAGTCTTCATACAGTTACACTTTTTTTGTTATGATACTCTAAACCGTATGCCAAAACACCTGAGCATTTACACATTTCTCTCCAACCTATATATAAACTCATCATTAATGAAGGTCTCCAGAAGCAAACTAAACAACTTCATTTCCATTTTTTATTATAGAAAACTTTGACATAAAACTTAACTTATATAGCTCCATCACATACATACATGTTTATGGAATGATGAATCAAAACGATCATCGTAGATGGGAGACGCACAAAATTCTGCCACTTTTGGGCTCCTTTCTCTTAATCAAGGATCAAGTTACCGCTGTCCAAAAATAAAGGTGTGGTGGTAGATCAACATGTACATAATCATGAAGATGGGTTAGCTGAATCCCTGGAAGATAAAGGGGAAGCTTCTCCAACTGAAGTGTTAGGCTCGGGTGTATTTGCCCCATATGTGAAGCATGAACACCGTGGCAATAAACACCAAGGAACCCACTAGCACTGGTAGAGGACCACTGCGGAGAAAGAGATATGGTCACAAAATTACAAGTACTGTATTACACTTATGTACAAATAATGTATGGTGAAAAATTAATCTTCTAACACCAATATAATCACTAATGCATCTAACCTAAGTTTTTAGGCACTGTTCATTTATATACACATCACAAAATTCTAATATAATCTAGACCACTCCATAGCCCACTTTTAAGTGACCAATGACTAATCACTCATTAAATTACACTCACGAGTCTCACAAGGCATGTTCACTTCTAGTTCCATCTATTATAAACTAACACAAAAGTGAAATAAAAAAATACCACAATACAGAGGAATGTGTGGCTGAGGATGTGAAAATGAGGAAAATTTGAAACTATAAGATACAAAATGTACTGAGCATCTTCCCTTTCCTTGTTCAGAAGACCTTTTCGTGTACAAACTTTCAAACAAACATCTTTCTCCAGTAACACTAACTATACATGAAAGCAAAGAGGGTTGAAATCTTGTATTTCCTATTACCTCAACCCATCTTACTTGCTACCAAACCCCATCATCTCGACACATCCTTCCACATCATATGTAGGAGGATACCCTTTTTTAAACTCCTAATGATGCCCCTTGCTAATCATTTTAACACTATTTTGAATTTTCCCATACTTTGGCAAGAGTCCTTGCTGAACCCTTTAGAACTTCAAAAATCCAACTATTAAACATTCAGCAGTTCCTTCCCTGCATCACCAAGCTTCCTGAATCAAACCATAACACTCACACTTTAATACCAGGAGAATCATCAGTGTAGAATCGCCACATCCCCCCTGTTGATGCTGTGCTGCGACCAGAGGTGGTGGTTGTCTTGCGTTGTCTCACTGTTGATCCTCCAGATCCTCCTCCACTGCGGGGGGAGACTGTGCGTGATGGAGACCGAGCGACTGCTCCTACGTTTGTTGAGCTTGGTGAAGCTGGCTGTAAGGTGATGTAAAGAAAGTCATTTCCATACATGATTTATTAAGTTTCCTAAACTGCTAGCCAACTCATTATATCTCAGTATTGTCAAACACTCACCACCAGACCTCATCTTTTCTTCATTCCAATTCCACTAAAATCAAAATATCCCCCCCCAAAAGTCCTTTTGAACTTTCAACCAAAAAACAGAACTTTCAATGACCACCAATTTTTTCACTGGTCAGGTCAATTACTTAATTTAATTCACAAACTGAAAACAAAGGGGGAGTTGTGTCAACAACTGTGAATAGTCGAGACCATCCTAAAACCAACCTAATGACGATGGAGCAAAGAAAAAAAAGTTATCAGTTTAACTTCATAAGGAAACTAACTCAAAATGCCAAGACTACAGAAATGGTCTTGGGAGAATTATCTGAAAAATTATATTTTACTAATCGATATTATAGTGAAGTCATCTATATCTCGGATAATGGGATAAGTGATGTAAGAATAGTAACACACTTGTAAAATAACCTATAAAAATTGGGTCTCAAGATTTCTCTTAATTTTCAACATCCTTGTCAAAATGTATGTCACACACATGAAAATGCATGGTCAACATGGCATTGGATGCCAACAAACAGACAATACAGTGAGCAGTCATGGCTTCCAAAGCAGCTAATGAATATGTCGTACCTCAACTGTATCTCTGGTACTACGTGAAGTTTCTATTGGTTCTCTTGATATATGATGAGAGTATTACATACTTTTACATTATCAAACTTCAAACTTTCCCTTAAGTGCATAACCCTCGCAAGTTTTGCATAATGTAATACTCTGCGTCACACTCCAAAAGTACTTTAGTAATCACAAGCTACATTAAGCACCTAAAATTAGCAGCCATTTCCCAAATCGAGTTTTGATATAAAACTAAAAAGAAACTTTTACCATTTTTTTTAGCAATATAATTTCTCGTGACCTAATTACCCAATACGGAATAGGGTTACGGAAAGGGAAAAATGTAGTAATTAGATATATAATGTTACGATATCATACGGCCAACCCAACTTCCCTTTCGAAGCAACACAAATGAAACAACGGGTCTAATATTTTCTTTAGTAATTCAATTCCCTCATTATTTCTTGAGCATTGCAGAGGATGACTTATGAGGCATTGCCCATTTCCTAATTACCCTCACACTTTCCCTAATACACATAACCTTCACTACTATGGCCTTAATTAACATCCCATTCAAATTAAAGCTCTGCAAATGTCAAGTGTGTTAATTAAACATTTCCCTGGCATTACAGAACAAAATGATTGAAGCTAAATAGCGATGAGGTGTTAAAGTGATTTAATTACAATTACAAAGGCCAGAGGAAAATGTCAAACAACTCATGGACGCTCATTTTCGTCACCGACATGGAATGGAATAATAACTTTATTGAATCTATGGTAAAGTTAAGCACAGCCGAGATATGTCTATCACCCATCATCAGTAAAAAAGGAAAAAAAAATTGTTACACGTCCACAAGCTGTCAGTTGAGCATTCTTTCTCTGGCCTTCACTTCTGACTTTATTAATGAAGAAGTGACAAGAAGTCACTTATTATGTAGCTTAAATTATAAGTAATCATGGAAAACCATATCTATAAACGCAGGACGGTAACTTACCATGTTTGTGTGAGATCGAGAGCGACTGCAATACACTGACGTCCAGGTTACACAGCCACACAGTCACTCTGCTGCCTCGCCGTCAGCTGATAGACAGGTTAGTTGGAGCCTTGCAGGCCGGAGAGATGGTTCTCTTTTCACAGGCTGAGAATATCAAACAATAGATTAAACTTAAAAGTTATTTGAAGTGAAATTTCAATGAGGTGTTAAATATTAGTCCTAAATACTATGATAGTTAACGGAGTGATGCCTATTTGGCTGTGCGTCCTTTTCATTCATTTACTTTCAAAAATACTATATGTGTAAAATGATACCGTAATATTTAATAATTCTATTTTCATGTATTTTTAATTATTTTTGTATACCAAAACATACCCTGCCTCTTAATTATAAGAACATACAGCATGTTATGTGGCTTGAAATAATAATATTTTTCCTTTATCCTTTTGTAGGTGTCATTACGATTTATGTTATCTACTACTTTTTATTCTGTATTTATCTTCCCATCTGCAAATTGTCCTACGCGTCCGCTCTAATTACACACACACACTGTTGTTCTTTTACTAGCCTTTCACACTAATTTATGCACTCACTCTGTTCTTCAAATGAGATCTGAAATTCCTATTGCACCTCATCACTCATCAAACGACTACCTTGCACATTTAAATCACTCCTGTAGCATCCACCATCATCCCTTAAAAGATTAGTTGCATCTGTCTTATCTCTTTCCCTTAGCTGAATCCCTCGCCAGTCCACATTCCCCCACCTTTGCTACATATCTTAAAGAGTTGAATACTTTTTTTCCATTTTAACAAGAGATGGATAACTATTTAAGTTCCAGCATTTTAGAAAATCCACCAAATCATCGCTCTTAATGGCGTCAATGACAGATAGGCTATAGGCACCACGTCCTTCGACAGCTGCACAGTTCTTCCCCTTCAGCTGTGGGAGCTCATTGGGTCCTCCTCATCGACTACCGACTTCGTCAGGAGTATCTTGTCACTCTGGCTTCTTCCACCTTCGGCAGGAGCTCATCTTCCTCCTGCAGCATAGCCATGGAAACTCAGTATCGCCTCCTCCCTCCAGCAACATAGCTACGGGAACTCAGCAACGCCTTCTCCCTCCTGCAACATAGCAACAGAAACTCAGTATCGCTATCTCCCTCCTGCAACATGGCCACGAGAACTAAGCAACGCCGTCTCCCTCCTGCAACATAGCCACGGGAATTCAGTAACGCCTTCTCCCTCTTGCAACATAGCCACAGAAACTCAGTATCGCTATCTCCCTCCTGCAACATGACCACGAGAACTCAGCAACAACCTCCCCCTCCTGCAACATAGCCACGGGAACTCAGCATCGCCCTCTCCCTCCTGCAACATAGCCACGAGAACTCAGCAACGCCATCTCTCTCTGCAATATAGCCACGGGAACTTAGCGACGCTTTCCCGCTCCTGCAACATAGCCACAGGAACTCAGCAACGACTTTTCCATCCTGCAACATAGCCACGGGAACTCAGCAACTCCCTCTCCTTCCTGTAACATAGCCACGGGAACTTAGCAGCACCTTCCCCTGCTGCAACATAGCCACGGGAACTCAGCAACGCCTTCTCCCTCCAGCAACATGGCCACGGGAACTCGGCAGAGTGTCCTTTTATCGCAGCACATCCTCAGGACCTTGGCAACGCCTCGCCTCTCCTGCAGTAGCACCACGGGATTCCTTCTGCTATATTTTGCTCTCCTTTCGCCAGCCGAAGCAGCTCGCCCTTGGGCTGGACTACCCTGTATATAACAATTTGCTTTTTCATTTATTTATCTATTTATTCTTCATGGAGGTTATGCCAGTTTAACGCTGAAAATAGGTTTTTTTTTTTTAAGTAATGTTTGACGATAAACAACATTTGAAGTCTAACACAAATAAGCATTTTGATGCGTCGTGGAACTATGGGAACAACTATATTCTGGACGAATTAGTTGATCAGGTCACTCCTTACTCTTCTTTTCTCTCCCATGTGCACACACAAAAGTTCTCTATCCTTTCCCTTTAATTGGGCTCTCACGTAATTTTGGTACACCATCTTTAGTGCCCTCCACTACATCTTTATGAGGTCATTGAAGGTGTTGTCTAAAAAAATATTAGCCTAATGTAAGATATGAAGAGCTCCCGCCATATTTCCTTAACCATTTACATAAAAAGTAATTCTCCTGTCGGCCTACGGAGTGTCAGTGGTCCCTAAAATACAATTTCCAGCAGCATATTTTCTTCATTTTTTTTGCAAGGTAAATGCTTATCAGAAGGAAGTTGTCTTGGCTGTGTCCCATCCCATAATACTTGACTTGCATTCGAGCAGAAGTTAATAAAGATATATCAAATCAACTTCAGAATTTTGAAATCAACTTTAGAATTTTGTAATCAGATTTATAATCTATCTAGGCTCCCTTGCATGTTGATGCAATCTTTTATATTTTACTACTAAAATGACCTTGGCATCATTTGCATACACGTTCATGTGTCGCTCTCTCAGTACTCACTTTTTATAACAAATGATTTTCAAATGCCAAACAAGAGATAATCAAATGGTCGTGGATATATTTCCACAAAGATATTGATATTATTCGAAAAAAATAGAATAATAGCGAATTTGATAAATACGTCCGGATGGTGAGCAATACATGTAGTAGTAGTAATCAAAGACTATCTAATAGATTATCATGAAAAAGAATATTAAATTCTGAATCGTTGTGACTGTTCATTACAATACAGAAAAATTTTATGAAAAAAATTTTGTTAGGAATTTTTTTTGGAAAGTCGTGTGGGAATGGCAACACTGAGTTTGTTTGTTTGGCGTCCGAGGCCTCGATTAAGTTGGCAACAGTGGCACGTCTTCGTCGGATGGCAGAGGTTCCGCAACACGTGAGAAAATTCTTGTTCAGGTCTTCAGGCAACAGAAACTCGGCTTCTTCCGAGTGTCTGGAAGTCTTTATACCGGAGGTAAGGACAAGATGGCGCGGGTGAGGATGTCTGTTGTGCTGTGTGTGTTGCAAGAGGCGAGTGTTGTCGTGGGCGAAGAAACTCCTGGATAACTGGTGTTTCGACCTGGTTATGTATTCGCCACGTTAGCCTGTTTTGTCGTGTGTTTCCTGACCTGATTTTTGTGTTTCAGACCCCATGGTGGCTGCTGCCCTGTAGTAGTATATTTCAGGAAAGTTGTAGACTTCATTTCGTATTTGATATGACATTGAGAATTGTGTTTCGTTCTGGTAGACATTTCTGTGTTTAGTGTTAGTAACATTTTAGACCAGTTTGAATCGTTTCGTAGTTTAATGTTTAATACATCAGATATATTTAATCAGAATTCCTTATTTAACAAGAGATATGCTAACTTCATCTCATGCTGTGCCTACTTCAATGTCATGTATTAGGGCCAGTAATAAAGGATAATTGATTTTGTGACTTTTTCCTCGACAAAACATCATGTCATTAGATTTGTCTCATTAGAACTGAAATTCAATTCTAGTATTGTCTTACTAGATTGTTAAATAGACTAGATCAATTTTTTTCCCTTTTTCACTCATGTTGTCTCAATTTTCTCATTCCGTCGTGCAGAAATTAGAATTAATCTCATAATATCTAATCTAACATTCTTTACATTGATTGACTGGTGGAGAATAGACTTTCTTAAATCTATTGTTATTTTCAACGATGCTTACAGTAGTACTGTGATCCTCTTTTTTTTCCCCCATACTTGATTGCCATTTCTTGTTTTAGCAAGGTAGTGCCAGGAACTAGTTGAAGAAAGGGCCGCATCCACTCACGTCTATTCTCTAGCTGTCATGTGTCATGTGATCCCTGTACTTTAAATAATTAGATATGAGATTATGGACCTATCCGATGAATTAGGAAATTCTTAACTTCAGTAAAGGGTCTAATTTTTTATATGAATGATGTTAAAACTATAAAATCAAATTTATCTAGTGATACATTCATCATTCGTATAAAACAAGGAACACTCAAAAGGGTAAGTTCCCGAGAAGTGGGCTGGGTAGTGATGCTTAAGGAAAATGATACTTATCCAAGAAATATAGTTAACACAATAAATTATTAGGTAGTAAGTAGGTAGTAGGTTGTTGACAACAGCCACCCAGGGTAGGACTACCATCCTGACTGAGGAGTGTTAAAGTGGTGCTCGGAACCATCCAACACTCTCCATATCAGGATTGCTGGTCTTACTTCCTGTCTCATCAAAACGGGACTACTGGGCTAGTCCCACCATCTTTTTCTTACAAGCACCACACACCCAATCATACCTTGCTTATCATTATTACTTTTTTCACATAAGTTCTCTTGCAAATTCCTATCCGCCCTAATATTTCCATAAGCTCATTATGCCAGCGTCCGTCCAATCTATGGCCCTTAGTCCCCGGCATCATGGGGTGCTAAGAATCTCCGGGTTTCAGCCTGACTCTACTGCCAATGAGAGGGAGGGCTCTA
>JAUUDW010517880.1:0-12214 GCA_032361385.1 Panulirus guttatus | reverse complement strand
CTGGCTGCTTGTGTGCCCCCACCACTGGCTAGACCACGGAATACTCGGCAAGCTGCTGCGTCACATGATTATTGTGTTGCCATCGGGAACTCAAGGGTGTGCCGTTTTGATAACTGCTTCTTTCCCTACATGTCGAACTTTGGAACACTCTACTTTCTCATGTCTTTCCCTATAACTATGACTGGCTCATTTCAAGAGACATGTTTTTTTACTTTCTCAAAAATCTGTAAATACTTTCCCTGTCTGTTTTCCCCCGTTTCTCAATTCTCTATACTTCAATTTTGGCCCGTCCTTGATGTGGACTTTTGTCCGTGACTGGAGTCTTCAACATAAAAAAAAACTACACAGTAATTACCAAGGCTACACAATAATGACCAAAGGGAACGCAGCATTGACCAGAAGTTCAAGATAATGATCAGAGGATACACAGTAATAACCAGACATTGCACAGTAATGACCAGAGCCTACAGAGTTATGACCAGTGGCTACACAGTAATGACCAGAGACTACACATTTATAAACAAAACTATAGAGTAATGACCAGAGGCTACACAGTAATAAAAAGATGCTAAACAGTAATGACGAGAGAGAGTATGGAGTAGTAACTAGACTAATGACATGATATTAGACAGTAATGAACAGAGAATACAGAGTAATGACCAGAGACTGCAGAGTAATGACCAGAGGCTCACAGGAATGACCAGAGAGTAGACCGTAACGACCAGAGGCTGCACAGGAATGACCAAAGGCTACAGAGTAATTGCCAGAGGCTACATATTAATAACCAGAGGGTTTACAGTGATACCCATAGAATACACTGTGAAGACCAGAAGCTACACAGTAATGACCAGAAGTCACACAGTAATGACCAAAGACTACAGAGTAATGACCAGAGACAATACAGTAATATCCAGAGGCTACTTAGTAATGACCAGATGGTACACAGTAAGGACAAGACACTATACAGTAATGACAAGAGGCTCACAGTAATGAAAAGAGGCTACAGAGTAATGACCAGAAGCTACACAGTAATGACCACAGACTACAAAGTAACGACCAGAGAGTACACAGTAATAACATGAAAGCACACATTAATGATTGAAGACTACACATTATTGACATGAGGTTGGTCAGTAATGACCAAAGATAATACAACAGTGAACAGAGACTAAACACTAATGACCAAAGACCGCACAGAAATGACCAGAGACTACACAGTATTGACAATAGACCACAGAGGAAGGAGTAGAGGCTACATTTAACGACAAGAGACTAAACAGTAATGACTAGAGGCTCTGAGTAATGACAAGAAACTACGCAGTAATGACCAGAGACTAGAGACTAATGACCAGAGGTTGAACAGTAATGACCACAGGCTGGAGAGTAATATTCAGAGACAACACATTTATGACAACAGGGTATACGGTAATGAAGAGAGCTCACAGTAATGACCAAAGATTACATAGCAATGACCAAAATTAACACAGTAATGACGAAAGGCTCACAGCAGTGACCAGAGACTACACAGTAGTGAAAAGAGGCTAGACAGTAAAGACGAGAGTCTATACAGTACTGACCACAGACTACATAGAGATAACTAGAGTCTCCAGAGGAATGAGCAGAGGATCACGGAAATAATCACAGACTACACAAAAATGACAAGAGGCTGCACAGTAATGGTCAAAGGCTACAGAGTAATTACCACAGACAACACGTAATGACCAAAGGCTCACAATAATGATCGGAGGCTACACATTAATACCTAGAACTATACAGTAATGACCACAGACTACAAATAAGAAAAAAGAGGCTAACAGTAATGAAGAAAGAGTAATGACCAGAGACCCAGAGGAATGACCAGAGAGTATCCAGTAACGACCAAAGGCTGCACAGTAAAGACCAAAGGCTCTAGAGCAATTACCAGAGATTGCATAGTAATGACCAGAGGATGCACAGAAATAACCATAGACTACACAGTGAAGACCAGAGGCTACACAGTAATGACCAGATACTAAAAATCAATGGCCACAAGCTGCAAGGTAATGACCAGAGATATAAAAGTAATAACTAGAGGCTACAGAGCAATGATCTGAGACTAGACAGTAATGACCAGTGGCTTCACAATACTGACCAGAGGAAAGAGAATAATAATCAGAGACAACGCATTAATGACCATAGACATTACGGTAATAAAGAGAGCTCACAGTAAGGAGCAGAGATTGCACAGTAAATGCCAGAGTTAACGAAGTAATGACCAAAATTTCACAGTAATGAAAAGAGGCTAGACAGAAATGACGAGGGGCTATACAGTACTGACCCGAGACGACACAGAAACGACCAGAGAGTACACAGTAATGACAAGTAAGTATACAGTAATGATTAATAACTACACAGCATTGACATGAGGGTTGTCAATAATGACCAAAGACTGCACAATAATGAACAGAGACTAAATACCAATGACCAGAGACTACATAATGATGACCAGAGGCTACCGAGTAATAACCAGGGACTGCACAGTAATGACCAGAGTCTGCACAGTATTGACAAGAGACCACAGAGTAATGATTAGAGGCTGCATTTAACGAAAAGAGGCTGCACAGTAATAATTAGACGCTCAGAGTAATGACCAGAGGCTACACAAGGATGACCAGAGGCAACATATTTGACCAGTGACTACACAGTAATGACGAAAGTCTAATAATGATAACCAATGGCTACAGAATGGTGATCATGGACTACACGATAATAACCAGAGGCTGGAGAGTAATGAACAGAGACTACACAGTAATGAGACTAATGACCAAAGGCTCACAGTTATTACTAGAAGCTACAGAGTAATGACCAGACACTAAACAGTAATGACCAGAGACTACACACTAATGACCAAAGGCTACAGAATAATGGCTAGACATCATATTGATGACCAGAGGCTACACAGCATTGAGAAGAAGATCAGAGTAATGACCAAAAACTATATACTAATGACCATAGGATACACAGAAATGATCAGAGGCAACACATTAATAACCAGAGACTATACAGTAATGACCAAAGGCCATCAATGATGACCAGAGAAATTCAAAAGGCTACACAGAAATGGCCAGAGACTACAAATTTGTGACCAAAAGCTACAGAGTAATGACCAGGGATTACACAAGAATGACCAGAGGCTACGCAGTAATGAGTTGAGGCTCAGAAAATGACCAAAGACTGCGCAGTAATGACCAGAGGTTACACAGTAATGACCACAGGTTACAGAGTAATGACCACAGACAACATAGTGAACAATATTGGCTACAAATTAATGACTAGAGACTACACAGTATTGACTAGGGGCACCCAGTAATGATCAGAGATGCACAGTAATAACAAAAAAGGATACACAAAAACGATAATAGATTACATATTGATGACCAGAGGCTACACAGTTAATGACAAGAGACTACACAGTAATAACCAGTGACTGTACAGTTATGACCAAAGGGTACAGGGTATTAACCAGAGTCTACACAATAATAACCAGAAGCTAAACAGTAATTACCAGGGGATACATATAAATGACTAGACACCACATCCTGATTACCAGAGGCTCAAATAAAAACCATGAGGCTAAATAGTAATGACCAGAGACTACATAGTAATGAGCAAAGGCTAGACAGTAATGACCAAAAACTACACAATAATGACCAGACAATACGCAGTAATGACCAATGGCTGCACGTTAAAGACCAAAAATACACAGTGATAAACAGAGCCTTCAGAGTTATGACCAGAGACTACAAAGCAATAACCAAGACTATACATTAATGACCCGAGACTAAACATTAATAACCACTAGCTACACATTCATGAAGAGACACTACACAGTAATAACTAGAGGCTCAGAGTAGTGACCAGACATCACAGAGTAATAACAAGAGGCTCACGGGAATGATCAGAGAGTACAGAGTAACGACCAAAGGCTGCACAGTAGACACCAAAGGCTATGGAGTAATTACCAGAGATTACATAGTAATGACTAGAGGATACACAGTAACAACCATAGACTACACAGTGAAGACCAGAACATACACAGCAATGACCAGAAGTCACACATTAATGACCAGACGCTACAGAGTTATGACCAGAGGCAACACAGAAATAACCAGAGGCTGCAGAGTAATGACCAGAGAGTACACAGTCATGACCAGAGGCTGCAGAGTAATGAGAAGAGGCTCAGAGTAACGACCAAAGACTTAACAATAATGCCCAGAAGTTACACAGTAATGACCAACGGATAAAGAGGGATGACCAGAGGATGACCAGAGGATACACAGTAATAACCATAGACTACACAGTGATGACCAAACGCTACAGAGTAATGAAAAGAGGCAACACAGAAATAACCAGAGGCTACAGAGTAATGACCAGAGGCTTCGCAGTAATGACCGGAGGCTATACCGTAATGAAGACAGGCTCGCAGTAATGACGTGACATTAGACAATAATGAACAGAGACTACAGAGTAATGACCAGTGGCTACACAGTAATGACCACAAACTGCACATTAACGACCAGAGAGTACACAGTAATGATGAAAGACTACACATTATTGACATGAGAGTGGTAAGTAATTACCAAAGGCTACACAATAATAAACAAACTAAACACTAATGAGCAAAGACTACACAGTAATGACCAGAGGCTACAGAGTAATAACCACGGACTGCAAATCAATGACCAGACAATGCGCAGTAATGACCAGAGGCTACACAGGAATGACTAGAGGCAAGATATTTGACCAGAGACTATATAGTAATGACCAAAGACTAATAAAGATGACCATCGGCTAGAGAATGGTGACCAAGGACTACACAGTATTGACCAGAGGCTAGAGAGTAATGAACAGAGACTACATAGTAATGAGCAGAGGTTCAAAGAGATGACCAGAGGCTATAGAGTAATGACCAGACGTTAAAAAGTAAAGACCAGAGATTGCACACTATTGACCAAAATCTACATAGTAATGACCAGAACTGCACAATAATGACGAGAGACAGGAAAGCAATGACCAGAAACTACACAGTATTGACAAGAGACCACAGAGTAATGATTAGAGGCTACATTTAACGACTAGACGCTATACAGTAAAGACTAGAGCAATGGTCAGAAATAACGCAATGATGACCAGAGACTACATGTTAATGACCAGAGGCTTCGCAGTAATGACCAGAGTTTAGAGAGTGTTAATCAGACACAACGCATTAATGACCATTAGGCATTACGGTAATGAAGAGAGCTCACAGTAATGAGCAGAGATTGCACAGTAAATGCCAGAGTTAACGAGTAATGACAAAAATTTCACAGTAATGACCAAAGACTACACAGTAATGAAAAGAGGCTAGACAGAAATGACGAGAGGCTATACAGTATTGACGAGAGACGACATAGAAATGACCAGAGGCTGCAGAGTAATGACCAGAGGATCACAGGAATGAACAAAGACTACACAGAAATGCCCAAAGGCAGCACGGTAATTACAAAAGGCTACAGAGTAACTACCACAGACTACACAGTAATAACCAGAGGCTACACAGTAATCACCAAAGGGAACACAGTATTGACCAGATGCTCACAATAATTATCAAAGGATACACAGTAAGAAACAGAACACTACACAGTAATTACCAGAGACTTCTGAGTAATGACCACATGCTACACAGTAATGACTACAGACTACACACTAACGACCAGAGAGTACACAGTAATGACAAAAAACTGTTCAGTAATGTTTATAGACTACATATTATTGACATGAGAGTGGTCAATAATTACCAAAGACTACACAATAATGACCACAGGATCACAGGTGGCATATCAGTTTCGCAGACAGTAGGGATGGCATGTGAGTGTGGCAGACAGTAATGGTGGCATGTTAGTTTGGTAGACGGTACTGGTGGTATTTTATGCTGGCAGAGAGTACTGGTGGCAAGGTTGTGCGGCAGACAGTACTGGTGGTCTGTTAGTTTTGTAGACAGTACTGGTGATATATTAGTGCGGCAGACAGTACTGGTAGCATGGCAGTGTAGTAGACAGTAGTGGCAGCATGATAGTGTTGCAGTCAGTAATGGTTATATGGCAGTATGACAAACAGTACTGGTGGCATGTTAGTGTGGCAGAAACTACTGGTTGAATGTTAGTTTGTCAGACAGTACTGGTGGTCTGGCAGTTTGGCAGTCAGTACTAATGGCATGTTATTGTGGTAGAGAGTGCTGATGGCATGGCAGTTTGGCAGTCAGTACTAGTGGCCTTTTAGTATGGTAGACAGTACTGGTGTCTTGATATTTTGGTAGCTACTTCTGGAAATATGGCTCTATGGCAGACAGTAGTGGTGGCATGTTAGTCTGGCAGACAGTACTAATGGCAAGGTAGTGTGGCAGATAGTATTGGTTGCATGTTAGTGTGGAAGACAGCACAGCTGACACGTTAGTCTGGTAGACAGTATAGATGGTATGGTAGTCTGGCGTAAAGTACTGTTGGCATGTTAATATGGCAAACAGTACTGGTTTCATGCTAGTGTATCAGACAGTACTGTTGGCATGTTAGTGAGGCAGATAGTTTTGATGGCATGGCATTGTGGCAGTTGGTGCTGGTGGCATTTTTGTGTGGCAGACCGCATTGGTGGCATGTTATCGTGGCAAACAGTACCGGTGGCATGGCAGTGTGGAAGGTGATACTTGTGCCATGTTAGTATGGCAGAGAGTATTAGGGGAATGTTAGCGCAGCAGACAGTACTGATAGCATATTGGTGTGGCAGACATGACTGGTGGCATGTAGGTGTAGCAGACAGTATTGGTGGTTTGTCGGTGTGGCAGGCAGTGATGGTGGCACTTTTTTGTGGCAGAAAGCACTGGTGTCTTGTCAGTATGGGAGACAGTAATGGAAGCAAGGTATTGTGGCATACTGTACTGTTGGCATGTTAGTATGGTAGACAGGACCTGTGGCAGGTTGGTGTGGCAAACATTACTGGTGGCATGGTAGTTTAGCTGACAGTATTGGTGGCATGTTAGTGTGGCAGACAGTGCAGGTGGCATGTTTTTATGGCAGACAGTACTGCTGGCTTGGCAGATTTGGACGCAGGAGTGGTGACATGGTAGTGTAGCAGACAGTACTGTTGGCATGTTAGTTTGGCAGAGAGTACTCGTGGCATGTTAGTTTGGCAGAGAGTATTGGTGGCTTGGAAGTGTGGTAGACAATACTGGTGGTATGTTAAGTGTGGCAGATAGTATTGGTTTCATGGCAGTTTGGCTGACAGTACTGATGGCATGATTGGGTGGCAGAGAGTGCTGGCCCCTTGACAGTGTGTAAGTCAGTACTGGTGGCCTGTTAGTTTGGTAGATAGTACTTGTGTCTTTATATCTTAGTAGCTACTTCTGGTAATAAGGCACTATGGCAAACCGTACTAGTGGCATGTTAGTGTGGCAAAAAATGCTGGTGGCATGTATGTTTGGCAGACAGTAGTGGTGGCATATTAGTTTGGCAGACAGTACTGGTGGCATGGTTGTTTGGCGTACCGTACTGTTGGCATGTTAGTGTGGCAAACAGTACTGATTTCATGGTAGTGAGTCAGACAGTGCTGGTGGCATGTTAAGTGTGGCAGACAGTACTGGTGACAGAGCTGTTTGGCAAAGAGGAATAGAGGCATGGTAGTGTGGTAGACAGTAATGGCTCCATATTAGTGTGGCAGACAGTACTAGTAACATGGAATTGTGGCAGATATTGCTGGTGTCATGTTAGTATGGCAGACATTACTGTTGGCATAGTAAAGTGACAGCTACTGCTTGTGTTATGTTAGTATGGCAGACAGTGCTATTGGCAATTTAGAGTGGAAGACAGTACAGGTGACATGGCAGTTTTGCACACAATAGTGGTGGCATGTGAGTGTGGGAGAGAGTACATGTGGCATGGCAGTATGGAAGACAGTACTGGTGGCCTATTAGCTTGGTAGACAGTACTGGTGGCATACTGGTGCAGCAGACATTATTTGTAGTATGGCAGTGTACCAGACAGTAGTGGTAGCATGTTAGTGTTACAGACAGTACTGGTTACATGGCAGTATGGGAAACAGTATTGGTGTCATGTTAGTGTGGCAGCGATTACTGTGGCTTGGAAGTTTGGAAGACTATATTGGTTGCATGGTCGTTTGTTAGACAGTGCTCGTGGCATTTTAGTGTGACAGACAGTAATTGTGGCATATTAGTGTGGCAGACAGTACTGGTGGCATGGCAGTGTGAAAGACAGTACTGGTGGCATGTTAGTGTAGTAGACAGTATTGGTGGTATATTTGTGTGCCACACTGTACTGGTAGCATGGCAGTGTGGCACACAGTACTGTTGGCAGATTAGTGTGGCAGATAGTACTGCTGGCATGGCAGTGTGGAAGCCAGTATTGGTGGCATATTAGTGTCGTAGACATTCCCGGTGGTATATTTTTGTGCCACACTGTACTCGTAGGATGGCAGTGTGGCACACTGGTGGCATGGTAGTGTTGCAGATAGCACTGTTAGCAGGTCAGTTTTGCAGACAGCACTGGTGACAAATTAGCCTGGCAGACAGTACTGGTGGCATGCAAGTGTAGCACACAGTATTGGTGGCATGCAAAGTGACATAGACAGTCCTTTTGGCATGTTAGATTGACTGACAGTTCTTTTGGCATATTAGTATGGTAGAGGGTACCTCTGGCAGACATTACTGGTGGCATGGCAGTGTGGCAGTCAGTGTGTTGGTATGTTTGTGTGGCAGATCTCACTGGTGGTATGTTAGCGTGGCAGACACTATTGGTGGCATGGCAGTGTGGAAGATGGAACTTGTGCCGTGTTAGTGTGGCAGATAGTACTAGTGGAACTCTAATGTGGCAGACAGCACTGATCGCATACTAGTGTTGCAGACAGTACTGATGGCATGTTATTCTGGCAGACAGCATTGGTGGCATGGCAGTGTGGCAGTCAGTGCTGGTGGCATGTTTTTGTGGCAGAAAGCACGAGTGGCATGTTAGCGTGGCAGACAGTAATGATAGCAAGGTCGTGTAGCATACTATATTGTTGGCTTGTTAGTGTGGTAAACAGGACTTGTGGCAGGTTGGTGTGGTAGACATTACTGGCGGAATGGTAGTTTAGCGGACAGTATTGGTGGCATGTTAGTTTGGCAGACAGTATAATTTGCATGTTTTTATGGCTGTGAGTAATGCTGGCATGGTAGTTTGGGAGAAAGGAATGGTTGCATGGTAGTGTAACAGAGAGTAATTGTTGCAAGTTAGTGTGGCAAACAGTATTGGTTGCATGTTCGTGGGGCAAAGAGTACTCGTGGCATGTTAGTTTGGCAGAGAGTACTGGTCGCATGGAAGTGTGGCAGACAGTACCGGTAACGTAATAGTGTTGTAGACAGTGCTGGTGTTATGGCAGTTTTGCAGACAGTATTAGTGTGGCAGAGAGTGCTGGTTGCATGGCAGTGTGTCAGTCATTACTGATGGCCTGTTAGTTTGTTGATGGTACTGGTGTCTTGATATTTTTGTAGCTAGTTTTGGTAATATGATATTGTGGCAAACTGTACTAGTGGCGTGTTAGTGTAGCAGAGAATACTGGTGGCATGTATGTTTGGTAGACACTAGTGGTGGCATGTTAGTTTGGCAGACAGCACTGGTGGCATGGCAGTGTGGCAGAAAATACTGGTTGCATGTTAGTGTGGAAGACAGTACTGGTGACAGTTAGTCTGGTAGACAGTACTGGTGGCATGGTAGTTTGGTGCAGAGTACTGTTAGCATGTTAGTGTGGCAAACAGTACTGGTTTCATGGTAGTGTGTCAAACAATACTGGTTTCATGTTAAGTTTGGCAGACAGGACTGGTGGCAGGGCAGTCTGGCAAAGAGGAATGGAGGCTTGGTAGTGTGGCAGACACTACTGGCTACATATTAGTGTGGCAGAAAGTACTGGCTGCATATTGGTGTGGCAGATACTGCTGGTTGCATGGAAGTGTGGAGTATATTAATGGTGGCATGTTAGTATGGTAGACAGTTCTGGTGGCTCGTTACCGTGGCAGACAGTACTGGTGGCATAGTAGTGTGGCAGATACTGTTTGTGGCATATTAGTATGGCAGACAGTACTGGTGGCAATTCAGCGTGGCAGACAGTGCTGTGGCATGGCAGTTTTGCAGACAGTAGTGGTGGCATATGAATGTGGCAGAGAGTACTAGTGGCTTTACAGTATGGCAGATAGTACTGATGGCCTGTTAGTTTGGTAGGCACTTCTGGTGGCATTTTGATTTGGCAGAGAGTACTTTTGGCATGATAGTTTGTCTGACATTACTGGTGACATGTTAACTGTGGCAGACGATAATGGTGGCATAGTAGTTTGGTTGAGGGTACTGGTGGCACATTAGTGTGCTAGAGAGTACTGGTGGCCTGGCAGTGCGGCAGACAGTACTGGTGGTCTATTAGTTTAGTAGACAGTACTGGAAGCATATTATTGCAGAGGACAGTACTGGTAGCATGGTAGTGTAGCAGACAGTAGTGGTAGCATGTTATTGTTGCAGACACTACTGGTTATGTGGCAGTAGGGCAAACAGTACTGGTGGCATGATAGTGTGGCACAGATTATCGTGGCATGGAAGTTTGGCAGACAATACTGGTTGCTTGTTCGTCTGTCAGACAGTGCTGGTGGCATTTTAGTGTGACAGACAGTAATTGTGGCATGTTAGTGTGGCAGAGAGTACTGGTGTCATGGCGGTGTGGACGACAGTACTGGTGGCATATTAGTGTTGTAGACAGTATTGGTGATATATTTGCATGCCACACTGTCGTGGTAGCATAGCAGTTTGGAACACAGTACTGGTGGAATGTTAGTTTGGCAGATAGTACTGATTGCATGGAAGTGTGGTAGATAGGACTGGTGGCATGTTAGTATGGCAGATAGTTCTGTTGGCATGGTAGTTTGGAAGATATCACTGTTGGCAGGTTAGTTTGGCAGACAGTACTGATGGTAAATTAGCTTGTTAGACAATATTGGTGGCATGGCAGTGCAGCAGACAGTACTGGTTGCATATCATTGTGGCAAACAGTACTGGTGGCATGTTAGTGTAGTTAACAGTACTCGTGGCACGTTAGTTTGGAAGATAGTACTGGTGGCATTGAAGTGTGTCAGACCACGCTGGTGGCATGTTAGTGTGGCAGACAATACTGGAAGTATGGTAGTGTGGAATATAGTATTTGTGACATATTAGTGTGGTAGACAGTATTGGTTGAATGATAGTGCGGCATACAGTACTGATGGCATATCAATGTGGCAGACAGTACTGTTGGCATGATTGTGTGGCAGACAGTATTGGTAGCATGACAGTGTGACCATCAGTGCTATTGGTATGTTTTGTGGCAGAAAGCACTTGTGGCAGGTTAGTATAGCAGACAATAATGACAGCAAGGTCGTGTGGCAGACTATACTGTTGGCTTGTTAGCGCGTTAGACAGGACTTCTGGCAGGTTGGTGTGGCAGACATTACTGGTGGCATGGTAGTTTAGCGGAGAGTATTGGTGGCATGTTAGTGTGGTGGACAGTACAGGTGGCATGTTTTTATGGCAGATAGTACTGCTGGCATGGAAATTTGTGAGACAGGAATGGTGGCATGGGAGTGTAGCGGACAGTACTGGTTGCATATTAGTGTGGCAAACAGTACTGGTGGCATGCTAGTGTGTCAGACAGTACACGTGGCAAGTTAGTTTGGCAGAGAGTAATAGTAGCATGGAAGTGTCTCAGACAGTACTGGTGGCATAATAGTGTGGCAGATAGTACTGGTGGCATGTTAAGTGTGGCAGACAGTACTAGTGTCATGGCAGCTTGGCAGACATTACTAATGGCATGTTAGTGTGGTAGATAGTGCTGGTGGCATGTAAGTTTGGCAGTCAGTACTGATGGCCTGTTAGTTTGGTAGATAGTACTGGTGTCTTGATATTTTGGAAGCTAGTTCTGGTAATACGGCACTATAGCAAACAGTACTGGTGGCATGTTAGTGTGGCAGAGAATACTAGTTTCATGGTAGTGTCAGACAGTGCTGGTGAAATGTTAAGTGTGGCTGTGGCAGACAGTACTGATGACAAGGCAGTTTGGCAAATAGGAATGGAGGCATGGTATTGTGGCAGACAGTACTGGTTGCATAATATCATGGCAGACAGCACTGGTTGCATAA
>JAUUDW010517658.1:0-12215 GCA_032361385.1 Panulirus guttatus | reverse complement strand
AGAGAGAGGGGGGGGGGGGGGGAAGCCCACCTGAATGCAAGCTCAAACACAAGACGTGTGTGCTTATAAAAGATCGGTTCTAAAATATAAAATACCCCCTACCGTAGCGATCGCCAGCTTAATGCGAAGGGTAAGGTAGTATGTCACAATGTCTTCGTGTTTTTTTCCCCCCTCTAAACAAGTCTCCCTGACACAGATTACAATAGCGGTCTGGACAGGCAACGTGACTGTAATATGTACCCTGCACTTTCGGCGGGAGCAAGACGTTGGTAACGTCACTGGGCCGTCGACAAGCAAGGCCTAGCGAATACATCAAATGCCTGCTCCCGTCGCCGTTCCAAAGACCTTGCCCACACACTAATCTTTACGAAACGGCCACTGCAGCGACGCTCAATACCCGGAAGTTATTTACCGAAGAACGTAAAACTGAACCCCATTAAAAAAAAAATAAACACGGAGACGAAGACTAACATATCTTTTAACCCCGGGACGAATACCTGAGATGAAAGCTATTACTCAGGAGGTAATATATGGCGGATACCATAAGAGCAGAAAAAAAAAATACTCCTTGGTATGTGATCTTTTGGTTATCAGTGGCATTACCAACCCGGGTTATAGCGATCCTTACTTCATACACACGTCTAATAACAGGGTGGGCTGGGGTTCTTGGCACCTTAAGATGTCGCATGGTTCGCGTGTGCGAGTAGCATTTAAGTTCTCCTGACTGCCATTAGCGCGATCACATTTCTCAACGGTCCTGACTTATAGCTCACCTTTCTTCGGGGGGCCTCGCTTGGCCAGCCGTCCTTCGTGACGTCACTTCCTTGACACACAAGACACGGTGGCTATCATCATTTCTTGACGACGACGACGACAATTACTGTACTTTGGTTCCTGGGTGTGGAACACGATATGTCCCGCTAGAACAACTATTACCGAGAGAACTTCGAGAAATGACCTGATCATTCCGACTTCCTTTTGTTGCACCTGGTTGCAGCTACTGCAACAACCTCCCATGGACTAAGGATCATGTTTTATGTCAAACCATAAATCGGTGTCGCATTAAATGGTGAAACATAAACGAACCAATTACAGTGGCTAATATACCACGTAATGTCAGTTCTCGCTGACGAGTAAAGCAGCAAATAAAGACTGCCAATGTTATTCATCCTTGAGGAAGATCATATTTCTCCACGATGTTGATTCCCTGGTAACAAGGGCCAGTCTTGCCTCTTGAAGCTGCAAACCACAAGCCGTCTCCAGCAGTGGTGCAGGGTCGTCTACTGCTTTTCCCTGACACTAAATCCTGGCATACTTTAACAGCTGTACCCTGGCACTAGCTATTGGCACTGGGGTCAGCAGCTCTTCCTTGGCACTAGTTATTAGAGCAGGGTCGGCAGCAGTTCCTTGGCACTAGCTGGTGACACACGCTCGTCGTGCGTTCCACCTGCATCCAACGTCTCATCACTCTTCACCAACCACATCAATTAACCGTCCGTCAAACGTTCAACTTTCCAACGTCATCTCAACATTCACCAATCAATCGCCCGTCCCGCGTTCTGCCAAACTATACCTCATGATTCTTCGACCATTTTCCGATTCTATTTCCTACAAAACAGCAAAATTCACCAACCTGTTTCATTCTTTTTAAAAACCTACTGACATTACGAGGCACTCTAATAACTTCCGCCACCCAAATTACTACCTTTACTGAGAAACGGTTTCTCGATATCTACTTTTTCCTTGCAGTTTCAACTTTCCTTCAACAGTCATACCATAAACAAACTCCAGTAGCAAACTCAAACAAACTAACATTTTAAGCAAGGCACAATCTTAACTAACCATACATCACAAACAATGTAACGACGGTATAAAGTCTCTGCTACCAATGGTCGCTGGCCTCCGCCACAAACAGTAGTTGGTTCCTTCCACCACATCCCATCACTCAATCAATGGTGACATCAACTCCCCTTGTCCTAACACCAACTCCGTCCCGTAGATCAACTGCTCTGACAATGTGCCACGGTCTCCCTTGCCAATCACATCACCAACCCACAATCATCCTCCGGGCGGTTATACGTCATCCACATCCAATCTATCATCAGAGCGAGTTATAACCTTACGTAAAAAAAATATCAATCAAGGTTTGGTGAGGTGGCGTTAACACGCATGCCATGATTCAACCAGTACAGACAGGCAGCTATGTGCAAAAATAGCATTTTCTTTTTTTCCCCTGAGGTTCTCATAATCGTTCCACTCCTGAAGATCCGATTACATAAGACGCGTCCAATAAAAGTCTTGATTCCCGTAAACTGCCACGAACCATAAAAATCTCAGGCGCTCCCTCGCACGGCCGTGGGAACCACTAGGATTACTCTACGTGCGATTAAAATCCAGTAATTTCGTCGAGTCGCGAGAAATGCCATGCATGGCTCAAGGGAAGTTACTGATTAATTATACTCTACTGACGACATTACCAAGAGGGCTGGCGATCCAATTTTTTTCTAACAATAGACCTTCAGCTGGACTTTGAATAATCTCTTCCGTAGTTTCATGCGGGGCAGCGCAATCGTGCGATCGTTTGGCTCTGCGACCGCGCACTCACATACACATACACACACACACATGCGGCGAAGGCTGTGACGTCAGGAGATGCAAAAAAAAAAACCTGACCCTAAAGTTTAAAGGAAGGTCAAACCGCACGTGCTACACCCGCAGAATGAAAACGGACTGTGGTGCTGGTCTACAACAAGAGGAAAAGAGAAAAAAAAATGTTCTCAAGGTAAACTTTAAAATATCGAACCAATCCTTGCTTGGAGGCCAGGCAGATAATTAACAGGCCAGAGCTTCTAAACAACAACAAACCATCAACAAGAAGATAGTAAAAGACCTCTCTTCTACTATCCAGTCTCTGAACCACACATAAATGACAGACACACGATACTATCACAGTCCTCCAACAGACAGCCTCGTCACAGACCATCGAGTCTTCTGTCATCAGGCTTTCCCATGTGGCCTACTAATTTACTACCCTCTCTCCACCTACATAGATTCAGAATTCTGAACATTTTACTGTCCTCCAACAGATATCCACATCACAGACCATCAAGGTCTTCTGTTGCCAGTCCTTCCCGATACACCTATATATGCCTGACTCAGCTGGAGCCCTAATCGTCATATGCAAATTAGTGAGTAGCTACCATCTCTCCAGGGTTCCAGGAAGACTCTCGTACATCGTGTGCTTCCAGCTCGGCCAACAGAGGAAGCCAGCGCACGAGCTCAAACAACTTTTTCCTACGGTCACGCCAGAAAAATGTATGAGGAAATACAGGAGTAATATGCCTGTGGTGCCCTGGTTTTGGTGATGTCTGCATTGGTGGCACTGCTTGTGACGGTGGTGAGGTGTTGGTGTGGTGTGTTGGCGAAGTGGTGGAGATGTGTGGTGTTGGCGATGAGGTGGTGATGGAGTGGCAGTGTGTGTGATGGTGGAGAGGTGGTGGCGACGACATCATGTGTGAGGGAGGTAACACTACCGTGGTTGTGGCATGCGAGCACTGATGGCGGTGGTGGTTGTAGCGCGTGGCTGTGGTGGCGCTGGGTCTCAGGTGCTGACCGACATAGTTTAACAGATCACTTTCAGCGTCAACTCCGATCTACACTTTACCTCAGGGATAAAAACAACCCGCCGTCCAAAAAATGGCACATTGTGGAGTCGATAACCGCCCTGTGCGTCTTGACATACGGCCTAAGATTTTAGGTCGGTGGTAGGGAGCCAGAAAAGTGGTGTGTGTGTGTGTGTGTGGCCGAGGTATGGGTGTGGTAGGCAAGCAGGCAGGGAGGCGGTGCGGTGCGGAGGTTGTAAGAGATGAAGTAATATGGTGGAAGACGTCTGGAGTCGGAGGTGGAGGTCCGGCAGTTGTGCAATCCTGAAATGTGTTACATCGTGCGTGTGTGTGTGTGTGTGTGAGCGGAAGGTGACCGGGGTCTGTGTGGGAATGGCACTGTGTGTTGGGGAGTGTCGCACGGACGAGATTTCGGTGGGGAGATGCAGCAGAGTGTGGGAGTGATGTGGAAGCGAAGTGTGGATGGTATTCCACGGCGTAGGTCAAGGGGCATTTGGACGTGGAGGTGAAGGTGGTGTTGTTAGCAAGAAGGTGTATGTAAGAGCGGAGTGGTTGTGGTACGTAAGCCGAGAGGCGCTAGGCTATTGTGGTAGCATTTAGGGTTGGAGGCGTTGTGGTGGCGCGTAACGACGGGCTGACTGACCCTACCTACGCGGTTGGTAATCTGCAACGGCTGTGGCGTAGTTGTTGCTGCAAGTCGGGCGAAAGTGAGGAGGGGGCAGAAGCGATGGACCTGGCTGACGTACTACGAGTTAACATCTCAAAAAAAAAAAAAGGGCGGGGGGAGACTGTAAATGGTGGTGCATGTGGAGGGAGGAGCGGGGGAGGGCGGGGGTGCGCAGAGCGCGTGGCGTGGCAGGCTGGGTAGGGAGCGCGCGGGCGGGGGGGGTGGAAGACAACGGAGGGAGGCCAAGGCAACGTTGCGTCATGTTTTCGACAAGATGCTGAAGCGGGAGTCAAGGTGCGCGGCCACTACCGGGAAGCTTCGGTGGTCCACCGGAAGCATATGGGGAGCCCCCCTTATGCCAATCAACTCCACCTCTCCTCCTCCTATAACTACCACACACAAACACACACGCGCGCGCGCGCAACACAGTAAATGGCGTGCTGTAACTGCTCCTGAAGGGTGAGTTTACTGATGCATGTGAGCCAAGAACATCAACCCAAGGTGACCTGCATGTGCAACAGATCGGCAGCAAACTAAAGGGGGGCGCAGGCACGATCGACCCCCACCCCTCAGGATGCTATTCATCCACCTTATCCAGAGCCTGTGGTGGTGGTGGTGGCGGTTGTAGTGGTGGTGACTGTGGTATTCCAATAATAATAACACAAAAAGACAAGTTGGAGCGTCCCTTACGTATATACGTTACGTTTCTAAAGCCACAACTTAACCCTTGTTATAGACTCAATTAGTTTCATACTATTACCTTTACTCGTTTCAACACTCCCAACAGCCCACTGCATACAGCGAAATACGGGAGAGAGAGAGAGAGAGAGAGAGAGAGAGAGAGATGATAGAAGGTGGGTTGACCCATCCCTTCCGCGTTTTTTACCTCTGTACGTTCCTACAGCCTCACCAGTCGAAACTTGACTCCCTCACGCTGAAGATTACGACACTACCGACAGATAACAATGCAGCACTGGAGGGTGGCACCAGCCAGCCAGCCAGCCAGCCACCTAACCTTAAGCTACAATCAAATGTCAGTGATATACCCTCTTCCTCCCTGTTGATGTCGGGTCTCGAGTATATGAAAACAGCAGAGGCAAAGTTAGAAAGGACGCATTCCATCTGCTTCCCCATATCAGGAGGTGAAAGTTGACTGATGGACAACGATGGACGGCGACTTGACCGTGGCAACACAGCTCTGCCGGCAGAGCCAGCAACATAAGTGAGGTGTCCTCCCTCACTGCACGAACACATGGGGAAGGCAGCGCCTTGGAGCACCTAAAATGTACATGGCAATCCCCGCAAAGCAATAAAGAAGTTCCAGTTATTCGAAATATTCGATAGGTTCTTAACGCAATTCCAGTCTTGGGAACATCCACAATCTTATCCTGGCTGATTATCATCTACCACAAGCAAAAGGAAATATCTTTTTACGAATCTTATCTACACAGCAAGTCACTTTCGTGGTCTGTGTTACGCCTGCAAGTCTCTATTCTAATGCTGGCAAAATCATACTGATTATACGTGAGTGATTACCTAACTGTGCAATACATGGAGGGAATTTTGTGTTCGTGGTATCCCACATCTTAAACTTCTTTCCTATCCTATAACTTTCATAAAATCGAACATTTCTGATTCACTACTTCATCTGTATCAATCACTTGTCACTGCTATTGCATAAGCATTTTTTTTAGTTTACATCTGGTGACAAGACTCTTTACTGTGTCAACCCAAAGTTCATATCAGAATCACACTCCTACAGCTCGAAAACAACTACTAAAAGGTGTTCCTTTCCAGACAATGGATATTATTCCACTTTACACATCAGTACAAAAGAAGCAGGAATAACGCAATATTCAACGGCTTCCCTATTCCTCTAACTTCACAATTGTCATTTCTAGCACTCTGCTCTTTCTCTGTCCCAAATACATCAAATGTATCCAACCTCACTCATCTTTTTCCGTGCTGATCTGCTGACATTTCTGCCCTCATCACAACCAGTTTCTGAATTCGTATTTCTTTCTTCATACATCCTTGCCCTTCCAAGCCAAATTTAAGGCCTTTCAAAATTGTAACGGTCACTTCATTCAAGGCCTTCGCAAACCACCCCAGAAATCTTCGCTCAGACTTTAATCTCTGGAGGCCGCCACACTGTTCACTGCCACACTCAGAGTAGAAAATTTGTTTCGTTTTTGGAATCGAAGGAGAATGGCAGTGAGCAACACTCACTTCCCTCACAGTTCTCAAACGACCAATGCATTTCGTCAGAAGCGATTTCTTTATGCATAATCACGTCTGCGATATAAATTGTACAATTATCTAGTGAATACGTAATTTCATTCATATTTAAAAAGTTGTAAGGAATATCTCAACGACACCCTTATCAACACAAAACCTAGGTCCAAAAATTACCAATACCTTTAAATTTTAAATTGGTGGACAAATAAACGTCAAAAACTATAATACTTGTTAAAATATCACAAATCTGTCCCATTTACCTATGCTGCCATCAACACTGCATCAACGTAACAAAACTGTGGTCTTAACACATTTACTGTACAAGTTACAACCTCTCCTGAGCATAACGTAACGTGAATCGCTTGAGTGAAAGTGCGAAATCAACGAATCAACTTTAAGGAAGTTGCAACAGACATCTAGTTCGTAATGACTTACGACTCATCCGTATAAAAAGCACAATTCATAGTAACTCCGAATAAGGATTCGCCCTCAAGACTCTAGTGAATCAATAGTCTAGCGACTGCTCAAGACGAGTACATTGAGTACAGTGAGTACAGTACTCTCCATCATGATAGCCATCTGGGGTAATTCAGCCTTACGCTTGGTTAGCCATCCAGCCGAAGCAGTTAAGGATACATATAGGTAATCACTGGATTCTTTTATGGACTAATGGGCTTTTATATTTCTTACGTAAGTACAGCAAAATAATCAATTTAATTCCAGTTGTTTAAATAAGCTGTATACAAGATTAATCACGAAAAGTCTTCACTATGCCATGAACGTCCAAGAAAAATTTTTAAAAAACTACATCTGGGAATTACCATTCACTTTACGAAGTTTTTTAATATTTCATTTCTGGTCTGTGATAAAAGGAAATACTTCTGGTCTACAATACTGAAAAATCAGAAAACTTTTAGATAATGGTAATACAGATGACAGTCGATGATGAAGTGATGAGTGCAAAAGAACACGATAACAGTTATTTGTCCGAGATAATGGAACTATATTTAGGGTACTGGCGAAGGATACAGCAAAAGTTAGGGGGGGAGGGGGGCTGGACACCGACCAGTTATCCTTGACTCAGGGCGGAGGGGAGAAGGTTCAAAAGAAGGGGGAATGGGGGCGCCTGCAATCTGCTAAGAAACTGGCGATACGTTTTTCATGTCTTCCACACGATACCTTCCTATACTACTCACGGATCCTTGCTAGGCTTGGGCAGCCGGACAAGCTGTTTACTTTCCTGGTAATACTGGGTAACCGGACAAGCTGTTTGCTTAACTGGAACGTACAAGAGGAGCGTAAAACATGTTTATATCTAACTCAGGGCAAACGGGAGCAATAAAACAACACATGCGATTAGCCTAATTACACACGCACGTGGGGCATAAAAACAAGATGCAGGAATTTTTTTTAATCACCCCAGATACCGCAGCAGTGAATTATGTGCAGACTAACCAGTTGGTATTATATGGATAGTCTCGCCTGGTCAGTCAGAAGATTATGAATGACAGACAGTATCGAACAAGCTTTCGCTATTTCCTGCTAGACATTTCCTCTTCAAAATGCTTCGATGTGCAAGCCTAGTTTTACGACGTAGTCTGTATCCAGCAAAGGAAACTTCAGTGTCAAGGGGTGAATGTGCTTCTCTACTGATCATAATTTGATGGATCTTTGGAAAAACAAATGACAGCCTATTTGTGACACAACAGAAATCCAGAATCCATCTACATACCGACATGAGTGAGTAATGGCGTGCTCACGACTAAAGGCAGATCCACTCGACAGTCGCGATGGAATCAAAGTGAGCTTGGCTGTTTGGCCCAACGTTGTTATTCTTATACACCAAGACATGAAAGAGACTTAGAAGAGATCCACAGACAACCTAGGACCAATACCTACTTCTCATGACGACAGGCCGTCACACTTCCAAACGGCAACGTGGGGAATACAACATGAACAATAATATATGACGTATCAGTGGCCATAACCTGTTTATTACAGCAGATCACTACCACTTTAAGATTCGCAGTATTTCTAAAAACTGCCGTCGTGTCCTTAACACACCAAGATATGCAATGCTACTGATCTGTTTCGACTTCTGTTAAGCTTTCGAGTCTAACAATTAAAAGCATCAGTAATTTGATCACGGGGAAATCTTTAAACCTACCCCCGCCGCTGTTCGTTTTACCCGGTTATTGTGCTACTATATCAGGGTTGCATGCTTACTATTACTACACGTCGTAGTTCACACGAGAAAGCAAAAATGTAAAAGTCGACAACAAATGATACCTGACCAGACAGACCCTAATGAAAAGTTTCCGCCCACAACGTAATGGCGGATGATGAGTGGGGGCAGTTCGGCATTGGCACATACATACATACAGGGCAGGTATGAGGCTGCTCTGATGACTTGCCCGTGTTGCCTCACCACTCGCCCCCGCTCAACTCACGCCAGGTTCTCCAGCACAACGCCCACTCAGGCCGAGGTCCCCTGAACACCCTCCCACCCTCTCCCATCCCCTGGCCATGACACTGGTTGCTTACAGGAAGTGCAAGAAGGACCCCACTGCCTCATAAGGGACGTAGTAAGGATATGATTACCGTGAGCTTAAGGTAAAGCGGGGAAAAAAAGTAGGAAATGAGTAGAAAGAAGAGCTGATGGAGCGATGCACATAAAGTCAAGAGCGTGTTAAATGAGGACGACTAACAAAGGTGACAATTTAGAAGTGAGAAACGCAATAAGCATCGAGATAAGACTAACAACGGACAAGCGGGCGACCAAGGTGAGGAGGTCGCTCAGGGAAGAGACGCAGTAAAATTAAGCTGACCAATTATGCTAATGTTTCCCAGTTATTAAACGCAAGGGTGCCAGGCATCACACTTGTACCATGTGGACCACGACAACCGCACCGCAGTTCCTGGACCCTTTCAATCGAGCATCAGCTGTAAAGGATCCGGCTCAAAACTGGCTGAGATCATTTCTTTTTTCCCTGAAGGGACGAATTAATTGGGCAGTGCCCCACATCCTGTTAGGACACCCCGGTGGAAAGCAACAAGCAGCACAGGGGATAACGCGCTGAGGGTAAGTAATATAAACTAGTATGACTAAAGTGCATGCGAGGAGGTCGAACGCAGTCTTCTGCCTCCTAAGTAGCAGCAGTGCAGAGGGCGCAATGTCGAGTCATTGTCTGGCGGGGGACAAGCGGCTGCTGTGGAGGCTAACGTACGACGAGCGTCCTAATCACCAGTATCACTGACCTGTTTATTGCGATGGCAGGGGGAGCTAGGGGCCACCTGCCTCCCTCCCTCTGGTTGTAACAGGTATCACCCGGGGGGGAGATGTTATGGACTAAACGCTGATTCGTCCTTCGGTGAATTTCAATTTTAAAGGTAGGAAAGGTACAGAAAAGAATGGCTTCATCACTAAGCGAATCAGCTATAGATTGATCAGGTCGGAAGGGAGGAGGAAAGGCTGAATTACATATGCCTTGCGAATGTGGAGGAAAACAAAAACGTATCAAGATCCTCGAGAAAAGCTTCTGAAACCCCTCTGGCGTTTTCTAAGCTTGAGTATCGCATTAACGTAACACAAACGTGTTCTAGACACATATATTCATCATGGTTTCACCGTCCTCCAATAACAGACTGGTTATAGGTTAAACACACGTACATTTCTGCCCGCAGCGCAGAGGCTTCGCTCTCTCTCTCTCTCTCTCTCTCTCTCTCCACCAGACTCCTACAGCAAAATGATACAGAACAGGCTTCAAAGGTGCTGAGTCTCATGTCCCTCGAGACTTTCACGTTTTCCACAACAATTACTGATATAACAGTCTGACATAACCAATAATCACACCTGACAAGCGAGAGAGAGAGATCATGATAGGCGCAGGATAAGTGATGATGCAGCCTAGTCATTCACAGCCGCGGGGGGCCGTCCACTGTGCCCACGGTTCGAAACAAGATTCTCCTGTGCTTACGGGTTTATATGACTTCTCAGAACCACAATTAAAAAAAAAAATCTTCCAGAACCATCACGACTAAATAAGAAAAAAAATATCTCACATTCACAAGTTTGATTTAACCGGTATTCTCCGTTAAGTGTGGTACGTTTCTGCACCACATTTTAACTAAGTCCATCACACATTGTAACCAAGTCCATCATTCCAAAGAAGTTGCAGAGATGGTTTCACAAATAATACATCACGGTAACATGAAAGATTCGACGGTAACTGCTAGGGGCGACGCCAATTTGAAACTTTTAGCAACGAACCGGACGATTCCTGTCGGCTTACGCGTTGCCAGAACGACCTGCGTTAACAATAAATATGTTACCGGACATTTTAGCAGCAACAAGGCGAGCGCAGTTTCGGCTGCAGCGGGTCTGGTGAAATGCAGGGTTTGTGAGGTCCAACCTAGCATCTGGTTGAGCGTGGACCCGACACACCCTTACTATAAAAACCTGGCCTCTCTACCTATAATACCAGCCACTCGCTGCTCCCTACACACACCCAGCTACCCAACACATCCAGTTCCACCACCTCGCTGCCTCAGTTCTCAAGCACAACTTATTGCCTGCCAGCGAACTCCACACAAAACTGGTTCAATGTGCAGCAGGAGAGGAATTGGCTGCATCATGTACCCCTTTCTGTGATGAGGGAATCGCGTGTCGAGTCTGTCGCGCCCTCTCAATGTCAGCTGTTGTGGGTACTTTCAACGTGTTCGCTTCGCCCTCATTTCACAGTTCTAATGACAACAATGTCATACGGTGAAGGCTAGGGTGGTCTGCAACTGTTTGGAACTGGTGCGATACTTACTGTGCAATGACAGCATATTTATCTGTTTAATGGCCGTTGAAGACGTCACATCCGATTTATCGCCATAAGGGATCTGTTATCAGTTCAACGGTCGTCTCCGTATATCTCAAATTACCTAAGTCATACATTTATGTCAAGTGGTGTAATATTGCGCCATACCATGATTCGGTCAGACTGTCTATCGAACCAGTTGGGTGGAAACAGCGTGGTTACCGAGCTAGGTGGCCAGATCACATGAGGAGGCGATACTCTGCAGTTTATGGTCCAGACTTCGAAAACCTGTTTTCATATCACATCACCCAGGTCCAGGTGGCTGGATATAGAACTATGACCTTTATTTTTTTTCCTCTCTGCTGACTGGACCGCTGGGTTCTCAACAGTTGGAGAATTTGGGAGGGACACGTTGAAAGTTTTTTTGGGGAGTGCGTTGATCAAGAGGTTAGGAAACTGGTTAGGTAATAAGGAATGAGATCTTCGGGCTCAGCCAAAGTGCTCCACTGTCAACCGACCAGGATATCCCTGCGAATGACCCGTTTATATGCATCACGACGAAGCTTCTCGAACACACTATTAGAAAATGAGGTCAAGGTGTCATGTACGCACTGCCAAGTTTATGTTGTGAAAAAAAGTTGTACAGATAAGCACTTGGTTTGCTTTCCGGAGTACGAATGTTCTGCATGACAACATATACAACACTTTCCAATCTGTACCAACCTGTTGAGGCAGGTCGGTAGGAACACGAATTTTTTGAGCTTTTTGCCCGAGACGGATAATATTTTCCTTTAAAGGAATATCAGGGTGCTATTCATGAAGTCTAAGGGCGAAAGGAAGGACGAATTTTAATCACTATTATAGAAGCACTACTGTCAACTG
>JAUUDW010517547.1:0-12216 GCA_032361385.1 Panulirus guttatus | reverse complement strand
TTTTGGAAAAGTAAAAACAGCAAGGAAGGATTTCCAGCCCTCCGCTCCCTCCCCTTGTCGCCGCCTTTTACGACACGCAGGGAATATGTGGGAAGTATTCTTTCTCCCCTATCCCCAGGGATAAGATAGATAGATATATAGATATGTATCACCACAAGTGGTGAGTTATCTCCGGCGAGGCTGTATCATCGTTGACAGATGAGGAGTACAGCCTCTCCAAGAAACTTCTCGCTTCAGAGGAACCGGTTTTTCTCTGCTCCGTATTGAAGGGCAGCCTTGAACTTGCAGAAACGCCTTGGAAAGGGAACTCGAGTTGTATAATCATTAGATTATATTTTATACTGGCACAGGTAGGGAGATGTTCTGTTTTTCACATATTCGTTGAACAAATGGAAGTAACCAATTTTTATTATGTTTTCTTTTTTTAAAGACCTTATCTTAACGTTAGTGTGTATAAGGAGTCTGCATAGAAGGGCACATGTTGTGATGGTATTCCAACATTCCATTATGAAAGCATGTTTAGGAATATTTCAGAATGATAAAAGAAAAGGTTTAATGAGAGAGGAGTAAAGATCAGATGCAGTGTGGGGAACTATAGGTTCCGTCACTCTACTGAAGATTTCGTCTCCGTTTGCTTGTCAAAGAGATGAAGTGTTAGGTCTTATTCTGTGGTTGTTAGGATGACTCTGGGTCATCTCTTCTAAATAAAGAGACTTTCTGTGACATGGAAACGCTTGGTGTCTGTAATATGTTTCTGAATCCCTCACGAATCTGTTGTCTCCTAGGTTGGTAAGATGTTGGTTTTTCATTTGCGATTTAGGTGAATCTTCTTAGAGATGCTTAGTGATACGTGTAGAGAGAACGGTATTGTTGGCTCCGACATGCTTTTGAGAAACTGACAACTTCTTATTATGTGAATTAATAAATTACTTTTTGGCTCTGAAAGGGTTTCTTATTCCGGTTGTTTGTTGACCCTGGCAAAATTCATACCATTCAGATCTTATAGTTGATTATCATCTTTGACCTTGGCTTGTGTACGCTTGATAATTTTGTAAATGATGACACGAAATATATTTTGTAAATGATGACACGAAATATCCTTTTGTCTGTTTATAAGAGGGGTACATCTGGCTGCAATAGATTTTGTGTCTTTATCCTGTTGGGCTGCATGAAACAGTGTAAGTGCTACTTATGTTGTTAAGGAGAAGGCGAATCTACTCGCCTACATACTTCTGTGCACGTGAAATTATTGTTAATGAGAGTTCGCTTCCAGCGTTGAGTATCGTTGTGAAGTTAGTCTCATTTGGAAGACTGACGACGCCAGTCTTGAAGCACATTCACTCCGGCATTAAGGCAGCGTCCCATATTAGCAGGCTTTTGTGGACAAAAGTAGCGTTTGTACGGATTTGCCGCGAGCAAGAACATCTACGAAAGAGAATAGATTGTTGCAAATAAGATCGTAAGTGAATTTCAAGAAAGATTTGCCTCCATAGCCTACTTGAGATGGACATAATGGCTTTAAAGCTGACCACCGCGAGGGTACCGAACGCGCCAATGTATGTTTTCAAGATGACACACGTAGTTGGCGAAAGGTGGTCCTCATGGGCTACCCATACAGCCCCAGGAACCCTGTTGTGGGGCTCCTGCAGCTACTTTACACCATGAAGATTTTTTGAAAAAACTGTACTCCTTTCCGTCCATTGAGGATGATACAGTCTCGTCGAACATGATGCTTCCGTTGCAGCGTAAGTACCGGCAGGAGGAGTCCGGTAAAGCGTCTCTCTCTCTCTCTCTCTCTCTCTCTCTCTCTCTCTCTCTCTCTCTAGCGTTGATGACATGGCCCTGATAAGGACATTCAGTTGCCAGTGCCGTCTCAGCTGATTGCTGGATTTAGCATTAAACGCTCTTACTTGGGTCATGAAGGTCAGTGTTAGGCACGCCATTTACCTATTAAGTTTACTGTCACTTTAAGACTTTAGTTTATGGGAATCAAATGTTTCAGAATATGCGGATATAAAGCAAATGACAACATAACCCATATTCAGTAATTCATATCCGAGACACACCGCCCAGTACTTATCACTGAATATCCCTCGTTCGGATGTGAGATAGTATTTCACGTAAATTAAATCATTCCATCGACTAATCATATGACAGAGTAAAGCTGATTATAAGCAGTACTGCAGTAATCCCTTTCTTTTCTCAACAAATAACAGTTAGATAAATGGGCAGTTCTCCCGGGTATTACATGAAGCTACAGACTTGCTGAAAACCATTTTACTGATGAAGTTCCACAAGATGTTCATGATGATGCAACGCTAAGTATCAACACTGCCTAGCCACAGCACCCGCTTGACCCGCTAAAGAAACAAAACATTAGCAAGTTTTCAAAACAAATTATGCATTTTCGTCCAAATTGGAATCATATTAACCTAATGATATGGATAACAAGGCCTCTTAACGAATCTTAAGCATCCTAGTATTGATACCTCGAAAGCGATTTTGTATGTCATAAGGAATGGAGTGTAAATGATCACAGACGCTGATTTCAAAAACATTAAGTCTTACGGATTTCCTCGAATATTAAAAGGTATTGTCGTCTCTTTGGCAAAGACCAGTTCCTTTAGAAAGGAATAATTCATCAATGAATCTGCTCATGATGCGCAAATATGAGAAAAACTGACACCAGTTTACTGGCTCATCATCCTGCCTCCGGCCTATCGACTTCTCACCAGCCCATTGAACTGCAGAGCTGCCACCAGCCTACCGACCGCCAACTGCCGCCAACCTAACGATATACACAATTCCCGTATTTCTGTTGAGGTAGTTGGTATATCGTTATTTTCCAAGAGAAACTGTTTTGATCGTTTCACATATGACGCACGTGAGCTGGGAGCGACATTCTACATGTAAGTATCTCGTTAGTCTCCTCAGGACGTGTGCTCAGCGTGACACCACAGACGGAGTACGTGCTTGACTCCAGGAGGAGCACTCATGAGCGAGAGGCAGACACCGCGGCCACGTCCCAGAAGGGAGGAGATCCAACACTGTGGCCCTGGGACGGGGATCAGAACTGTGGCCTTGGAACGGGGACTAGGACTGTGGCCCTGGGACGGGGATCAGAACTGTGGCCTTGGAACGGAGGCTAGGACTGTGGCCCTGGGACGGGGATGAGGACTGGTTGTTGAATACGACGGCGGGATCCTTGGGCACGACGGTACGACCCTTGAGCATGGCGCTAAGACCCTTAAGGTCGATAGTTCAGTCTCTTGAGTGCGATGGCGCGGCCTTCCACCAGACAAAAAGGTCGTACTGTCTTGCTCAAAGGTCGTACTGTCGAGCCCAAGGGTCGCACCACAAGATGGCACACGACATCATGGAGCTCCTCTATACCACAGTTAAGGCGAGCACGACGAAACCATTTCCTGAAGAGTTTGTGCAGTGCAACAAGCTATACAAGGGACGGTGACAACACTACTGAGACAATGCCACATAAAGACGTCCCTCGCGTTATGGGTCGCTGAGGAACACATGAGGCGTCAAAATGAGATTTTCTGAAATTTCAGAAAACATCAACGTTTATGTTTTTCCATGTATGCAAATGAGTGTGCATGTCTAGGTTATCATATACATGTAATCACCTATTTGTACTGTATGGGACCATATCTCTTGAACATTCTGTAATATCAAACAACTTTTAAGCTTCTGTGTGCTGTCCACACTCACTATTTTGTAACTCAGTTTATTCCTGTGTGGTTAGCGTTTGTGATTACTGTTTATGCTTTACGAGAAGAAAGTTTAACACTCGTGTTGCCCCATCGCTTAACCTTGCATATATGCACTATGCCTTTACTTCTATGTATGTATGCACTCTCTCACACACACACACACACGCACACACACACACACACACAAACACCAGCCAAAGTCAGGTACCCATTTATTGATGTACCCCTACTGTAGGATGAACACCTGGGTTGGGTGTAGGCTGATTACCGAGGCCAGCATTCGGACCCATGCGAATTCGACCCCGGGATGGCCCATGCTGATACATAGTCAGTAGCACTGACTAGTACACCATGGAGACATGTGTGTGTGTGTGCGTGTGTGTAGTCTGTACATATAACTGCCTTGATGACTCTGCCTCTCTATCTGTTTGTGTCTGTATCTGAGTGTGTCTGTAGACAAATGTTTATATACATGTTTTCTTACCTGTATTTGAAAAGTGAGAAAATCAAGGGTATGTCAGTTTGGTAATTGTGAGATGCATCACAATTAAGGTAATTCACTCATTACAGTAATGACACGTAATTTTCGTGTCTTAATCGATATAACTTTTTATTAAGTGAGCAAATTACGCTGCTACAATTAGATAACTTTTTCTCATTATAACGTAATTGGTGAGCTGATGCATATCGTTTAAATATGCAAAAGAAAATCTTGCGTCGTAACATGATAATGATGTATGGCCATCAAGAATTTAGTTCTGTTTCCAATGAAACTATATAACATACCAGATTATATTTCAAGTGATTTTTGAAACGTTTACAAGCTGCCTTGGACAACAGTTAACTCTGGTCAATATCTGTCCTTACTGATGAATTACAATGGTGACCGGGAGGCGTCTGCAGGTGGTTTGTAAACAGAAGAGTATGCACAATAACGCCGGGGCCTACCAGGTGTCCGTATGGTGGGTCACAGTCCAGCATACTGTCTTAGAGTAGGCCACCCTGCCACCAGCCTACCGACCTGCCACCCCGCCACCAGCCTCTCGACCTGTCTTCTAAAACCCTCATGTATCACAAGACTGCACAGACCTTTATGTATCACCAGCCTGTACAGTCCGTTATGTATCACCAAGTTATACACCTACCTGAACGGATCCCTATGCATCACCAGTCTGTGCAGACCCTTATGTATCAACAGCCTGCAAAGACCCTTATGAATTACCAGCCTTCACATACCCTCATACATCACTGTCCTGAACGAGGCTGTTCATCCAAGAGTATTAGACTAATGCTTCATAATCTTTGCGTTGCCAAACCCCTCACTCCTCAAACTCATTCTCGACGTCGTCTCACCTCCTTATGTTCCTCTCCTCCAGCAAGTGTGAGGCCTGGTGGTTGTCTTTCCCCTCCTGACTCTCACATGTCTCTTCTCTCACTTTCCTCCCGGTGCTCTCCTCTCTTGTGACTCCCTAACCCCAGCCACTCTCACATTTTAAACTCTCTCTCTCTCTCTCTCTCTCTCTCTCTCTCTCTCTCTCTCTCTCTCTCTCTCTCTCGTCTTGAGACATTAACTTTCATGTAAATTTCATTTTACTGAAGACCAAGACGAGGTTACAGATAAGGATACAGTTACAAATATGAATCAGTATGCAATGGATCACTGGAGGAAGAAGAAGGACTACCCTGCGCACCTAGCGTGTGCGAGTCACTCAACCTGACGCAGGAAAACCATCACCAGGATATGATAAGACCGTACAGCTATGTAGCGCTGGTATGGATGTCAAGAAATAGCACATCAGATTACGATGTAATATAATCAACCTTAACATATGATAAAGAAATGGATGAATGGGTAAAGGAGAACAAACTACTTATGGAACGACTGTCATCATCACAAAAGTACGCCTACACAGGACTAACGGGGTAAGAGACAGAAAGTGGAGCAAACGCCAAACATTTTGGAGTCATCTTAACCAAGAAAACTGACACAAAAAAAAACGTCATTTACTGATTCCTCTGCGCTGTTGTTCACTGGTACAACGACATACCAACTGGTACAGCAATACACCCACTGGTACAACAACACTCCCACTGGTACAATAGAACACTCATCGGTACAACAACCAACAACGCAACCATTGATACAGTAATACACCCACTGGTACAACAAAACACCCACTGGTGCAACAACACACCTACTCGTACAACAACACTCCCACTCGTACAAAACATCCACTAATTCAAAAACACACCCTCTGGTAGAACGACACATCCACTGGTACAAAAATACCCTCAACCAGCATTCTCACACACTGACACAATTATGCTCTCATCCTCTGATGCAACATCACTCTCACCCTCACGCTATCCAAATTTTCGAGAATTCTAACACATAAAATTGAAACAAATCACCTACATAACTCAGGACAGCACGGCTCAAGGCGGGAAGATCTTGCTTCTCTCTGTTGCTTAATCACGGCAGCAGCTTTGCGGAGGCAATGGAGAACGAAAGAAAAAAGCTAATATGATATAAGCAGATTTTTCAAAAGCCTTTGATTACAGGTGACCTTGGTGACATAGTACCCAAAATATGAAGGAGGAAAATAACCGGAAAATGGACGATGGATACACAACTTCTGAACCAATGGATCAGTCACGCCATTTTCAGGACCTCATCGGTAAAAGGCTTATTTTCGAAGGGAATAGATTTGCATCCTCTCTATGCCTCTTTCCCAAGTCTGAGATTAACGCAAATAAGAGACATACTTTCCCATAATCCTTTGCATATAACGCCAGTATAAGTATGAAAATCTCATCAAAAGAGGACAACGAGGAACTAGAAATAAATATCAACAGACTCATTCGTTAAGTCACTGGATACAATGTGCTTCTCAGTAGGGAAAAGTTCTAACTCCTCCATTATAGGAAGCGTGAAGAACTAATAAAAGCAGAACAAAATATTGAACAAAAACAGATACCGTCATAGTACGATTGGACAGTGTGAAAGCCTCGGGGTGATGAGGCAACAGTTGTTCTTCCAAGTATATAATTGGTTGCGTCAAGCAGACCCTCAAGACAATTGAGGATGAATCGGTAAAGACGCTCTGCTCTGTGCTAACATCACCCTGCAGACAGGACAGACTTGCGGAGTTAGAAAGTGTTCAAAGACCATTCAAAGTTTTGAAACCACTGAAACTGTGCTTTGTGGAGTGCAGACGGGAGAGGTATGTTATTATTGGCATGTGGAAGGTTTCGGAGAGCATCGTTCCTAACCTACACTTATAAGACAGCACCCTATTGTCACGGTAGGCCCGAAGGACTGTATGATATGACCACAGAAATCAAAGGGAGCAGTAAACATAATAAGAGGAATCTCCTTGAACATCCGGGGTACAAGACAATTCATTACTTTCAGCCAAAATAACACTATAAACTGTACAGTGGATGTATTAAAGAAGGCACTGAGAAAGTGTACCATATCAGTCATGCTGTGGTTTTAAGCTGATATGCAGACCTTTACCCCTAATGGCTTGGTCGACCAAAGCCCGGACTTAGAATTCTTGTGTTTAGCTTCGAGGTCTGCGGCAGAGGTCATCTGAATTCAGCCCAAAGGTCAACTGATACAACATCGCTCACCTACTGGTAAACAAAGCTTATCCACTGATACAACAACACTAACCCATTAGAGCAATGACAAACGCTCATTGCTACAACAACAATCACCAACTAATACACGTTTAAGGATAAACTACGCAAGAAAATAACAGCAAGACTAGTTTATAAGCCCCAGCACAGACACCAGAGGAAGACGAGAAATTTTATGATCAGTTAGCTGTTGCAATGATCAAGATTCTAACACAGTATGACCTTTTAACATAAAGGATCTAAATGTGACAATCCCTTTCCAGTAGCTTTGAATGTGGACTCTACCTGAATTTGCTTGATAGTGCCCTAATCCGATATGTCGAGAGACCTACTCGCGACGAGAATATTTTATATTCAGTCTAACTACACATGAGAATCTCGTTAATGATATGGAAATTGGAGAAAAGTTTGGTATAAGTGATCATCGAAAAAATTACTTTAAAGGTCACTTTCAACACTGCGTATGATGTTGATTCATTGACAGTCGCGAAAAGACATCTGATCGTAAACATGCAAAGTCAACTGATCTTCGCATTGGTCTTGAAAGGCAAACCTGAGATGATATGGTCAATGAAAACTACATGAACGTAGCTTGGAAAAGCCGCAGTAAAACTTTCAAAGCAGTAGAGGGAACACATTCCAATGGGTAGGACACGGGCTATTTCTAAAACGAAGCCAAGGTGGTGGAACGGTGAAATAATAAGTACCTGTTGTCGAAGAAAGAAGCTCTTAAGAAACTCACAGAGACCAGAAACCAACATGATAGAACAAGTAATGGAAAGTTGCGTAGAGAAACTAAAAGGCTTAAACGACAAAGTAAATGTTAACAAGAAGCGTATATTGCCAGAAATAGCAAAAGAAACCCTAAGGAGTTTTATAGTTATGTTAGAAGCATGAGAGTCATTACCCAAACATTTGTCCCGTTAGTTTCGGAAAACGGTGACTTGATTCAAGACAAAGAAGCCATGATTAAAAACAAATAACTTTCTTGCATCTGTATTTACGACCGAAGACACAGCTCATGTCCCGAACCCACTTCCACTGTTAAAAGATGCTGCCGTTCTGCAACAAATTGAAATGAAACCTTAAGACAATAGACGGAATGAAAATAAATAAAACACTGTAGACCCTGATATATTTCATCCGTAAACAATGAAAGAGACGAAGAATGAGGCAGTTAAGCACGTGACTGCCCTTCTCAATAAATCACTTGCTGCGGGAAAAGTTCCAGAGGAACGAAAGTTTGCCAATGTAACACCGATATTCAAAAAATGTAATAAGTCACAGCCCGGGATTTAACGTCCTATTAGCTTAACGTCTGTAGTTGGAAAACTAATGGAAAGATATGCTCCTTGTGGAATTCCACTGAAGAGCTTTTTAGAGGTGAGGTCCCTGTGAGGGACTCCGGCTTGGCGGCCCGCTACGACTTTTTATCACTGTTGTGGAAGGCGGGGTCAAGTACCTTCACGAAACTGTGTCGGAGGACAGCATCAAATGCTCTGAACCATCTGGGATATGTTGTGTAGACGAGAGTGGGATAATTTGCCCCATTCTGTTGTGTATCAGTTTTTCAAAGAGTTTAAGTATCTAAGACGGAAGTCACAGATACACGGCAGCAAGGGAAGTGAATGCTAGGTGGCTTGGAGAGTTTTAGGACTGGTACATTATTGGCAAGTTTCCAGATATTAGGAATTTTGTGTAGCCAGGAATGGTTGAAGATAACTGTAAGTGCTTAGACTTGCAAATGGGTCAAAGCGTTTTCTGTGAAAGTTTGATTTGCTGTCTGGACCAATGGCAGGAAAGTTCTATATGCGTTGAATTGCATTAATTGCATTGTTGTACCAGTGGGGCTGAAGGGTGAGTAAGTAGCTGTTTTTGATGGATTATGGGTAGGTAGATATTTCAAATCTATTGTTTGAAGGTGCAACTGGTTTGTGGTTGATCTTTTTAGTGTGTGTTCTCTAAGAGAAGGAATGTCACTGGACTCGGGTTAGCAATGCTTCATGTGCGGGGACTGGGTTAGTGCGGGAGGTGTGGATCTTGGTTTACATGTGCCAGGGCTGGTTGTTGTGGGTTCTGTGGCTCATTATGTAGAGGAGAGAGAGCCAGTTTGTTACATGCCTCTCAGAGATTAGGATAGAGATGTTGTTGCCTACAGCTTGGATTTGTTTCGTGACTGCCATTGATGATAATTACTTTTGTTAAAGCCGGTTTCCGTATTAGAATGAGATCTGTAACTAGTGAGAAACTTTGGTCACATTTCTTCCCCGAGACGTTGTGGTGCTGTAGTACTTTTCGACGGCTTGTATGAAGATGTTAATGTAATGTGATATGGCTTGGATTCCAGGTACTGTGTCAAGGGCAGCCAGGCTGCTTTCCTGAAGCGTGAGCATGTTTATCTTTGTGTGGGTTGGGTGAGGAGTTCTCAGGATCAGTAAATGATCAGAGGAGAGTCCATGTCATGTGCTGGCGGTGGTCACCGTGTGCGGTGCTGGGCGGCAGACTCTAACCTCTGACACAGCTGGCTGCTGGAGCGGCAGTAGCCTGGTTGTGTGGGCTGAGGGTGATGAAAGGGTGCAGCTTGCTTAGCGTAAATATGAGATACTGATGACGTGACACATGAGATAATGATGATAAGACACATGATGAGATAATGATGACCTGACGCATTGATCATCTAATGGTGACGTGACACCTGATGACTATGTTGATGATGACACATAATGACGCGATACATGATGACAATGATGTGAAACATGGTGAGGTAATCATGCGAAGCATGATGAGATGCTGACGTGGGTGTGCAGTTGTTAGAATTGATTTCTTGCGAATAATTCCCCGTCTGGTCGGTCCGCACCGCCAGACTGCTAATCTTAAGCTCTTCTGTTGAGGTCGGGCGAAGCACCCCACTCACCTCGGGTGAGGTGTCGTCTCATCACAGTCCGAGTCACGAAGACCACATACTTTACTTCCCTGTCAGTGTCAACCCGGGAGATGTACCGCCGGATCTCATTATGATCAGTCTTCCCTTAACTACTACCAGACGTGGTCGGGCCGAAGACTATCAGTACATTGAAATCAGTGCAGGATAACTACTTTGATGATACCATCTATCGGTATATTAACCTGGACACGAAGAAAAATCAATTGTCAACTTCCTCGAAGTACATAATTCTGCCATTTTTCTCATTTCGCTGGTGAGTCTTACCGCTCCAGCACCAGATGAAGGTCCTTTCTCATTCACACGTTTCCGGGAGAATTCCGTGTCAATATCCATAGCACATAGTGCTCCTTACTTGCTGATATCCTAGCGGGTATTATGCCGGAAGGAGTAGTGGGTGGGAGGTGCCTTTCGTTTTACTACCCTGCCTCTATCTCTTTATATGTGGAAGGTAGAATACTATCAGTGTCCTTCAGTAGATAATCTAGTTATCGACCACCAGGTCTTCTTACGTCTGTCCTCCCCTTGCAGCACGCAGTAACTGCTACTCCTTGATGTCTTGCCAGTTTCCTCAAAGATTAATTCCCACTCTCTTCTGACTGGGTTAGAAGACTCGCATGGAGACGCTCGATAAAACACATGCACGGTCTCGACAAGGACCGCTGCTCCTCTTTCCTCGTTTATTTGATGTGTAAAATATTCTGATGTACGCCAACCCAAGCTTCTTCCATAAAAGGAATCAAGGTCTAGAGATCTCCTTTGTCCAGCTGACGATTGCGTGAAGGACATTCAACCTCCCGAGAATTTACTTCACATTACGTCATCCATATATTTTGTTTCTTTTGTCTTTACTGTTTTTTCTTCTCCCGTTTTCTTTTATCCTAATTAACCTACGTCACGCATACCGTCACACTAACTATTTTCTCACATAAACCAGGAATGATTCCGCCCAGCACGACGGGTTAAACAGACATCTGTCGCTTCACAGGTTCACAACCGTGAATAATCTTTGTATTGATACACGTGTTTTCCTACTCTCGCTGACCACATTTGATACACAAGCTCCATATGACATTAATACTTTGAGGAAGACTTCGGGCCAACAATTACACGTGCAGGATGTCGTTTACCATGATAATCAAAATAAGTTATTTGAGCCATTAAGGCAAACAATCGTGTCCAGATGAGAAACTAAACTTTTCCTTTTTGGTAGTTTCAAAATCAGGAGATCCAGTGCACAGCCTTTTTCTTCGTTTACACGTTGCTCGATGTAAGGGCGTGTAAAGCCTCCCGCACAACACGCAACTCATGTCTGCCGTACTACTGCTACAGGAGTATACCGTCTCCCGCCGCCTAAACACCGGCAGAAATACGCTAAAGTAACCTTCAACTCGTTCGGCCGACCGCCAGTTGTCAGGAACAAACACATCACGCTTGACAGTGTATAGATAAGCTGCATCTGAAGCGACCATCTTCCGTTTCATTTGGAGAATGTGCCAGAGTCTAAGCTCATCGGCTGACTATCGAATATGCTTACGCGGTTTACACTCGCTCCTGAGATAAGTTCTTCCTTTCCATTCGATCGACTACACCGGACACACCACACCTGCGGTGGTATATTTTCTCCACATCGGCTGCATCGCTGGTGTGGGGACTGGGCGGGGGCGGGTTGGCGGCCAAGTCTGTTGACGTTCCCCACACTTGGAGCGGGGGACACCAGGCCCCGAGCCACATCCACGCGGGAGGGGGTACAAAGCCCCAACCCCGACCCCTGTAGGAGGAGGTTCGTACCAAGCACAGATCCCCACCCCTGGGGGGGGGGGGCCCCGGTCCCGCTGCCGTGTCCGTACCGACCGACCGCCCCGCGGGTTTCACCACGGCCGGTGGTGCTGGGGCGGGCGG
>JAUUDW010517436.1:0-11912 GCA_032361385.1 Panulirus guttatus | reverse complement strand
TACAGTCGGTCGGGTTTTCCTAATAAAAAAAAAGGCGATTTTATCCAGCTCATCGCTGAAAACGGGGGGGGGGGGGTGTTCGGCGCTGTACAGTCATGCCTGCTTGGAGACGCTGGTCATTTCAGTATTACTATTAAGGTGACATTTAACGAGTCCGGAATTGGGAACCGAAGAGAGTTATCAAGTCCAACGTTGTCACTGAGAAGGACGTGATGCTGTCCGTTTCAGTGTTACCAGCAAGGTGAAGTCACCTCAGATAAGTGTTGCCAAGGAGGTGGTGGCAACGTTTCAGCGTTACCAGCAAGGTGGAGTCACCTAATACAGTGTTGCCGAGGGGTTGAATGTAACTATTCCAGGGTTGCTAAAACAGTCAAGTTACCAAGGACTATGTTGCCAAGGGGTTAAAGGTAGAACTATTCCAGTGTTAACAATAGTGAAATTACCTCGTACATTGTTACCAAGGTGATAACGGCAGTATTACTAACAAGGTGAAGTTACCTTTTACAGTATTGCCAAGGAGAAGCTAACCTTTTTCTCATGCCAAGGACATGAGGCTAACACTTAGAGAGTTCCTAGTGCGGTGAGCTTACCCATATTTGTAGCAACGTCATTACGCTAATTAATTCGCAGTTACATCATTATAAACTGAGTTGCCAAATGCTGTCTTTTTTTAACGCATGTAAATTTATCGCCTTCAGTGTTACCAATGACGTAGGGTTACCCAGTACAGTAATGCTAAGGAGATGACGCTAAACTATTCAGTGTTGCCAGTGGCGAAGGTTCACCGATTACAATGTTGCCAATGACGAGGGATTACCTGGTACGGTGTTGCCAACGACGAGAGAGGTAATGATACCCGGCAAATTGTTGTCAATGGCTCAAGTTTGCCTTGGGCAGTATTAAGGGGTTAATGATAACTGGTTAAGCGATATCAATGGCGTGAGTTTACGGAGTACAGTGTTGCCAAGAAGATAACGCTAACCAGTGAGTTTAGCAATTCCATAATCAGCGTTGCCAAGTCGGTGAGAGATTTGCAGGAAGCGCTGTAATGAAACTTCACCGAGATCAGTTGTTACAGAGGCATGTGTTGCTCCGTCGGGTCATTCATCTCCCTCAAGGTCCTATTAGCGACCCGGCAAGATTCGGTAACGATCCCTTCCGTATGGCGCTAAGCGAGCGACCCAAGAAACACCCCCGACCGTTCCTCGTTATTTAGGGGATTCGTCGCGCGACTCGACTTGACACAGCGCAGTTGAAGCTCGCTCGAGCCTGCCTGGTGAAGCACATCATCGTTCCAGCTTCGAGGCGAAGGTGTGACGTCATGCGGTGGTTTATGAAGCGGCTGCGCCACGGTGAATATTGTCGCAGGAGCGCACGGCGCTGCTCGGCCTGGCTCGGCCTGGCCCGGTTAGCCCGCCGCTGACTGCCGGTTGGCCAGCCAGCTAGTGCGAGACCTCATTACCATGCGCTCAGCGGAGGCGGCGGGTTCCGCGTCTATCAGGATCCGAATCACTAGGCTCGAAGCCTCAGCGGCGCCTCCAGAACAGGATAAACCACTACGGGTCCGACGTGCGTGTTTCCCTGGCCAGGGCAGCGGGTCCGTCAGCCCTAAGGTGTGACCACTGACTCGTCCATCACCCTCTCCTCTCCCACCCCAAGCCTGTATCCATTCCTACTTGACATACGAACCATCTTCCTTCCTGGGTTAAGCAATAGCCTCAAAAACAGCGTTTCTCTCTCGTCCTTCACAGCCATTCAGAGAAGTGGTATCCTTGAACCACAGGATCATTACTAGTCAAACTTGGTTTGCATTCAAATTTTTTTTTATTCAGAAGTAAGACAAGGAATTTAATTGCACGGTTGGAGTAGTATTCACACACTCATACACACACACACACACACACACACACACACACACATACACACACACACACACACGAGCTGAAACTCTAATGACAGTGTAGACTGGAGTAGAGTTCTCTGTCCCATCAACAACATAATGTTTGGTGCATGTGAAGACTGCTTGGAGGTTATATGTTGCCTGCCTAGAGCCTATGTTGCCTGCATGGAGACCGTGTTGCCTGCCTAGTGGCTATGTTGTCTGCACGAACGCTCTGTTGCCTGCCACCTGGCTAAGAACCCCACGGAATACGTCCTTCGTTATGAAACCTACCAGCTAGTGAGTGTCAGTAAGTGTAACCGAACAACCCCTCCTCCCGGGGTGATGATGGCACCAGCTTGGGTCAGACCGGTGACCCAGGATATCGGTCAGCTGAGGGAGACCCACGCCCCGCCCTACGGCATGTTCTCTGCTTGTACTGCGCGTCCTTCACCATCACCAGTGGTCAAGCAAAACTAGTACGACTACCACTACTAATACCATTAATACTACTACTACCATTACTTCTACTGCAACTATTGCTACAAATACCACCAATACCACCAGTGGTACTGCAATTAATCTTCCAGGATGGTAACAATCTTCTGCCTATGGCTGTCAGCCAAACCAGGCCAGGCTAGACCAGGCCAGGCCAGGCCAGACCAGGCTAGGCCAGGCCAGGCCAGTCCAGACCACACCAAGCCAGGCCAGGTCAGGCCAGGCCAGGCCAAGAGCCTTCTGTACTGTGAGCACGTCGCACCCGTCAACATCCTAAGGAAATTACATGCAGGCCGGGTCATCGCTTGGCGCATGACGGCGCATGACAATGCATACGATTCCGGTCACTTGTACTGAATACATTCACTCTTCATCATAGGAACTTGTCGAGCCACTTCCCTTCCGCCTCTTCCGCTCTTCCCTCGCCGCCCCCCCCCCCCCACAAAGTCCGACAACCCCCCCTCCCCCCGCCTCTCTCCATCCCCCACCCCACCCCCATTCCCTCTCCGGGAGGGGAGGCTACCACGTGATAGCTTACGTACTACTACATTCTACATTCGCTTCAAGATTGGTCCCGCATTTTGCGTATTAAACGTAAGGCTTAACATATCCGACACTCAACTCGTTGCCGTTTCGTGTTCCTGTGTTGGCTAAAATATCCAAACTGATCACAAATTCTTGATTATCTTTTTTTCTTTTTGTCTAGATAGTTGCAACATAAATGCCATCGTGTAAGACTTGGTGAGCGAGTCAAAAGGTTTGAACCGTATCAGTCTGTTCAGACGTGATATACTCGTAACACAGATTCGTTTGTTTATCAACAAACACCTTATGATGATAAGGAAATACCGATACATGATTCCTCTGCCTCAGATTCTGGTATTTCCTATGCCTCATACGCACCACATTCCAGTGACGAACATCACTCATTTCCTCCACGCGACTGGTGAAGTTCTGCTGAAGGAGGGAAGGAAAAAGTTCCAGGCAACCACTTAAAGAACGTATGTTACGACTCTTGAGAACGACTGGACGACAGGTTCATGTCGTACCGTTGAGCCTAAGGGCTGTACCGCTTAAAGCTTTTAACCCCTGTACCTTAACCCCTTACGGTACGACCCTGATAACTGAGCTGTTTTGCCGGTGATTGAGGCCATTTAGCAGACGACTCCCGACCGACCCGTGGGAGACAAGAGACACACGTCAGAAACCAATCTCGCAAACGCCACATGTATCTCAGTCCTACCCCCACACCTACCCACTCTCCTCCCCCCCCCTCCAAAAAAAAAAAGAAAAACAAGTGCCACAATGTCCTAATAAGGTGCCAAGTGTGTCGTGCCGTAACGACAACAGTCCCCCGGCCAGCGCCTCACCATCACTTGCCCACAATTGTCTCATTAGCAAGACCCGTCCACTCCCCCTACCCCATCGTCGCCATGACCCCTGGCGGAGTAGCTCGCCAGTGACCAAGATAAATCCTACGGGCATCAAGGGGGTTGAGGGGAGGGGGACTTATGATGGGGCTCAGTGGGTCACTTTAATCGCAGGCACGAGTGCTTGAGTGCAAATGGGGGTTTAATCTGCATGTTGGAAGCGTCTGAGACAAGTCAAGGACGCCGTCGCCTGCCCCACGAGAGATCCTCTGATATGTTTGGTCTCCCGAATCGCTCGGGTGTTTGTGCAATATTGGCTGTGTTTTTCTTGGTCGGAGAGCGTCAAGGATGGGGAGGGGGGAGGGAGAGAGAGAGAGAGAGGGGGGGGAGAGGGGTGATACATCGTAGATGGATTGCGGGGGGAAAAGGTGATTAGGTAAGGAGCATTTCGAAGGATTGTAATGGATAGATTGTTTCCGGTGTAGGGGAAGATCAGGAGGCATGTCTAGAGGTACACGAAAAATCAAAAAAAAATGGGAAGAGGGAAAGGTAAGGGAAGGGTGAGAGAAAAGGGTGATTTCCCCCTTCGATGATCAGGGTGAGGAGTGACGGCTGGAGTGGGTGAGAACAGTGACGCCGAACTGGCCGGCGGAGGAGGACGGAACGAGGGGCAACCACAGTCCCAAAGATAAACGGGTACGGAGACAATGCGATTCTTAAACCGAAGGAGAGGGAATGTAGGAGAGTAGATTGGGCGGGGCGAGGCGGGACGGGGCGGAGCGGGGTAGAAATGGGAGGGGCGTAGGGTACAGCGGGGCGTCAGGGCAGGAGCAGCTGTTGGCAGGGAGTGGGGAGGTGGCGCCAGCGAGGGGCCCCGGTCTGCCTGCTTGGCGTCCAAGTGTCGGTTCGCGTGATGCCACATGAGGACAAGTTCTGCGCGGCCTGACCCCCGCACTTAGCCAGCCCGCCAGCCACACGCGTTTGCTTCTTATAATCCTCCTTGAGCACGACGGTACGACCCTTGAGCACGACTGTACGACCGCCCACTGACCACGACTTTACGACCCCCTGACCACGATAGTACGACGACCCCCCAGGCAACGACGACTCGATTGTACGATCTCTGACCGACAGTACGACCCCTGACCAGTACGGTACGACAGATGACCACGATCGTACGACCCTGACCACGACGGTATGTACGTACAATCCAGAGCGAACGATGACACGACCTCTGAGCACGGCAGGACCACCCCCCTCCCCCCTTGCGGTTGATCGTAGAGTCGTGCTGAAGGACTGTACCGTTACGTGCTCAAGAGCTCAAACCGTCGGGGGGTCAAGAGGTCACCGCTTTCGCGGTCACTGTTGACCTACGAGTCTTATGTATCATTGTGGTGATTCACACGTCAAGCAAATGCGAGCTCCACCACTACAGTCTGCTGACTTAGCAAGAACGTGGCTATTCGCACGTCACCCACATCTTCATCGTCGCCATCATCTTCATCAGTGAGCAGCAACTCGCGTTCCCCAAAGCTAAACGAAGAGGAAGAAAAAGAGATAAAATAAAGAAGAGAAGGAAGAAGAAAGAAGAGGAAGACGAGAAGAAAGATCAAGAGGGTGATGAGGCAAGTCCTTTTAACAGATAGGATGAAGAGGTTCTTGGTTGGTTATATACCCTAAGATACACTACTGCCCCACGCGCTTTTTTAAAGGCAGAAAAACAATCGTCTTCCCCCATGGTAGGAAGCCAGAGGGAGACATCAGCTGAGGTACACGGACTGAACGGCCGCGAATCCCATTTTAGTTCGAGGTATTTACGGTGTACAGATTAGCCTACCCAGACCCGAGGTATATCTGCTACAGTCTGGCTTGAAAGAGAAGAATGATATTGATGAGAAAAGGCTTTTAAGCAGACGGTAAGAACCCGTAGAGAACAGAGTGGATAGATCTCTTTAGAAAAACAGAGGAGGTATAGGATATCCACAGACGGCAGAGTAAGTATAGGTACCTGCAGAAAACAGATTAAATATAGATATATACAGAAAAAAACAGGCATATAGATAGATACACAAACAGATAATTCATTAAGCTTTAAGGATCTATTTGACAGTCGACAGCTCAGAGAACCTTAATTAGAATCTGTTATTACAGATTCACGACATCTGCTGTGGACTACATTATGACACACACAGACAGGTTAGAAGATGCAATGAGTGCTGCTTTATATGATGATAGAATTTGTTTCTTGCATTGTACCCTGATGGTTGGAGATGTTCTTTGATTTTTTTTATGCCAAGTTTTACTGCACTTGCCTTACTCTCCCTTAACTAATATTCTCTTTTCCATTAACATCATCTCCACTTTCGTGAATATATCTTTCTTTTAGTATTTTTCTCTCTGTCTTATCTATCTTCGTAATGGTTGGCTACATATATGTCAAGAGGATATGCAAGTTTTCGACTTGAAACGCTGAAGATGCCTCAGAATGAATGCAAATGTGTCTCAGGTCTACACTCCCTAACATATATCTACTCCCCTCCAAATTCCTTCACACACTCCTCACATATACTTTCTAAATGAGATAATTACAAATGAGATATAAAGGTCTGCTCTTTAGATGAGACGTGCATACCTTTTAAGCGAAACAACCATACTTTCTATATGAGACATACATACGTTCTAAATCTAAGTTTAACAGCCTCAGAAGTAACACGGAATTTTTCAGAGATGGAAAGGATGGGAAACAAGAATCTTAAGAAACCTAAAAACACCTTCGCTGTGAGTAGACGTAAGCGGTTTATTACACACACACTTACACGCAAGCACACACACACATCACAACTGCAAAATTAATACAATAGCTCGAGTGACAAAAATATTTCCTGAGTTTTCCATAACTTACAAAAGATGTTTCAGGGATACTCTCTTTCTGCTATCTATAAACCTGTTCTGGGAGATTCACACGAGTCCATCTCTCTATGTTTTACGTTCTCCTTTACTACAGGCACTGGCGCCACGCACCGGCCCCAATGGTTTATAGCAACTTAACAGAAGAATTTCACAAGTTATTCCTTTGGTCGAGAGAGTACTGGGGGCGTGGATAAAAGATTTTATGGAGACTTGAAAACTTCACAAGTCAGCTGAGTTTGTGCTAGTTTAATTTCTCTAGCCTATTGAGTACGAAGATGGCATCTTTGTGCATTATGGACTGACACCAGGTCATGTCATTATACCCAAGGGTCGTAACGTCGTGCTCAAGGGTCGTGGCGTCGTGCTCAAGGGTCGTGGGGTCGTGCTCAAGGGTCCCGTCGACAGGGTTTAACAATCAGTTTGGGATGGTCGCCGAAGTCAGGAATAAGTGATAAATGGAAAGCTTCAACGTCGCATGATTGCTATATGGCTGCTGTCAACTCAAGGGTGGGCCGTTGTGACGTCTGTTTCTTTCCCTACACCGTTAAACTTTGGAACTCATTTACCATCTCATGTCTGTCTTTAGAGTTACGACTTGACTCTTTCTAAGCAGCTGGTTTTCCACAACTCTAAAACTCTTAGATAATTTCTTGATTTTTTTTTTTTTTAGCATTTTTTAACGCCTCATTTAAGGCTCCGCCTTGAAGAGGACTTTTATCCATGACCGGAGCGTACGAAAAGATTCCATGACTCTCATATTCGAAGAGCTGCCTATCACGAAAGTCAATAGAAAGTCTTGCTGTCATTCTTCCGTCTCTGGTGGTGTAGATTAACTGCTTCTCAAAAAGACATCTCCAAATCCTAATACATAATCCTAATACATAACCAGTCCCTTGCGTCGCAGTGTTGTATGTATGTATTCCTCATGTCACACGCCCTGGAACACAGACTGTAATGAACCAGATCCCACTTCAACACACGCTGGAATCATCATGATATCCTTGGTTTGACTCCCTATTAATGGAGCGTGGTTGAAAAACTTTACCCTTCACTCAGACCATCTGAAGAAATAACTGTCTCCAGTAGCGAGAGAAGTTCCGCAATACCCGTAACGCTCCTGGCAATATATGCCTCCTCACTCTTCACCAACAAAGCCGTGGGGAGTGATAATTTCTGTTTCATCGAGTAATCCCCGGGCGCTGCGGAGGAACTTCAGAACCGTTTCCGCGGAATATATGATCAAATGCTTTGAGAAATGGAATCCAGCGCCTCTAAAAAAGACGCTCGGATCCGATGGATAAACTGCAATGAGGGAAGATCGTTGAAAACTCGGGGTTTTCCTCCCGACACGGAATCATTCGGATGAGCGGGTAGCGAAACAGTGAATTAGTAATGTCATTCAATTAATATTGTCTCCGTCGAGCAAGGATATCGAATCAGTGAACGACGGGTTATTCGCTTCATTTATTCCTCGTTAAACCAGGATACTGTACCAATGAATACCGAGTCACTAGCTTCGTACATTACCGTTAAACCAGGATGTAGAACCAATGAATTAAATAGTCACTGCCTTCATACATCCTCCATTAAACCAAAATAGCATGCACAAATTAGTTTCGCATTCTCCTTTCTTCTTATTTCTGTTGTTTGCATTTCTACCGCGGTTTTATCTAAAACAAGTTTGCTCCTTTGGCCTTATACTCAGAGGCTTAAATCTATCCTCTTAATCCGTGCTCTTATATTTCCTTCAAAAGATCACATCATACTGAGTTACTAGAATTCTTGGCACTTCTATTTTCATGACAAAAGTAACTATTTCAGTCCTTGGACGGATCTCTCCTACAGTGAAACATTTGGAACTAATTAGCGTTACACAATATATTCTATTTTTCTGCGTATGTGAGAATATCCATTTGAGATGAAACCAAGGCAGCGTCAGGAACACACGACCAAGCCTTTGAGGAAAAGTCCTTCTTTGGTTCTTCTATTCCTTTTACAGAGTGATAATACAAGAAGGGAACGATTCCCAGCCTATCACTTTCACCCCTTTCAGTCTCATTAGAAATACGTGGGTTGTATTCTTACCTCCCGCATCTCCATACGTAAACAAAAAGTTGGGTCGTAGTATATACCTGGGCTAAGAGAACAGCGCTGGTACTGGTTCTTGGTTCTCGTCGATGACAGCTTGTACTCTAGCGAACCATTCCTGGTACAAGTCGGATGTTTCTGTCCGAGTCTATGGGCGCAGTTGCTTGAACCCGTGTTATACATGATGTATTAACAGCATTGGTTTCTAAGCCGGTCAGTGCATAATCAACAAGCACGGTGATGTATCTGGGGAGTCACTGGTGCAGTGGCTGTTTACTCCTGAGTCACATGACGACGTTGTTGATGGATTCAAAGCTTAAGTAACTCTGTCTCTGTGAGTTGACAAGGAAGTCGAGGCCACTTATCCAGAGCTCTTTCGTTTTTGATGCTGGGTAACTTAGATGTGAGGGCGTGTTGACCAGCTGTTCTGAGGAAGCTGCTGTAAATACCAGGGACATTCTTCCTCGCGAATAACACTGCAGAAGAATTTCTCTGGCGTCGAACATGATCAGCGAACGGGAGAAGTGACAGGGATCAGCAAACATTCTGGAATTCTTGAAATGGGTTGCGCCCCTCGAGGACGCACTCGCTAGATTTCCATCAGCGGGGGCGGGAGGAGGGGTGTGTCACTCACCCCTGAACTTTGCATTTCCAGGGTTCGTTAGCGGGAGGCGGGGCGCAATGGAGAGCCATCTCCTCTTTCATCGAAAATTTCAAAGTGGATATATGCAAAACGAGAGCGCTAAATTTGCCCAACTCTCTGCAGGATCTCTCTCGTTCTACATGTTAAATTGGGAATAAAATGTGTGCATAGTGAACAGCAGCAGCAGCAGCAGCAGTCTCCTCCTCCTTCTCCACCACCTCCTCCTCCTCGCTCTACAGGGAGACATTCAGACTCGTGTTTGCTTCCATATTCCCCTTCGCCTTTTACTGTTTCATTAGCAGCGGGTCTGGGGGCTCCAGTGTTTCATTCATATTTCACCACAGACCTTTCACACAGGCGGACGCACACGTATCGATCATGGCTGCCCAAACAACGCCGCTCTGTTTTCCCGCTGTGTGGGAGAACCCCCAAGTCATCTGTGTGGTGGAATCCAACTCGTTGAGTGAATGGGTGAACCTAGACAGTCGTGTGAGTGAACCCAGCTCGTTGTGCAGGCGAACCCGCTAGCTGAGTGGCCGAATCCATCCCATTGTGTGGCTGGACCCAGCCCGCACAGTGGGCGAATTTCGCCTGTTGTTTGGTCGAGTCCCACTCGCTGAGTGAGCGAACCCAGCCCTCTGTTTGGGCAAACGTGCCTTAATGTGTTGACGACTACGACTACTGCGTTGACGAACCTTTTTCGCTCAGTATGCGAGCAACCTTCGTCCGTTTTCTATCGATGAATCCCGCCCGCTGTCTCTAGGCAGCTGGCATCCACTGGACACACGACTCGTGCCACTAGGTAAACGACTTGTAGTCACTAGCAGAACCACAGTTGCCCCGCACCTGCCAACCGTCTAAACACCTACACAGCTCACTGTATAGGACGACAACCATGGAACTCAGATTTTTTTTACTCGGCTGAACCTTACTTAGCTGAGCGTGTGTGCAAACGACCCCTCCGCCCACCCCGCTATGTGAACGACTATCACCAAATACGTGGGCAAGAATTACCCATAACTGTAGGATCCCTTGCCGTTTTAAGGGGGTAATAGGAGCTGTTGCAAGTAGAATGACCAGTGAGGAATCATCCCTACCTGCTGTGTGATCTCCCACCGCCTATACACTGTAGTCTGGATGACCAATATCCACTGCATGGAATGGGAACATCCACCCTCTCTGTTGTCCGTATGTTAGGAGCCGGCCGCTATGTATAGAATGGATGACTCTCGATCCACGGAGGCCATCACCGTGAACAGCTACGTGTGGATTGCTGCCATCCACTCAGTGGGTGAGGTCATCCGCTGTCTGGACGAACCATCGTTCGCTGTCTGGATGAATAAAAAGTCGACTATCTGGACGAGCCGTCGTCTGCTGTCTGAACTAACTATCGTCCGATCATCATCGGTTGTGGGACCTAATACGGCTACGAGATTGGACGACTTACCGGCATCTGTATGAATAGTCATCTGCTCTCAAGACGAATGAATTCTCCTCGCTGCCGCCAGCTGTGTCAAGGATCAACTCCTCGAGGACCGGACCACCCTCTTCAAAGACCACGCTCCTCAAGCACCACCATCCTCACGGACCACCTTCTTCAAGAACCACCCTCCACTGGGCACACCTTCATCAAGGTCAACTTTCCCCAAGGAACATTGTCCTGAAGGCCCATCCTCTCAGTGACTATCCTCCTCAAGTATTACCATTTTGAAGGACCACCTTCTTCATGGACTACCATTCTCCAGGACTATCCTTCTTAAGGACCATTATCCTCGAGGCCCACTCGCCTCAAGGACTTCTCTCTTCAAGGTCCCTTCTCTACAAGGACCATCCCTCTTTAAGGACCACCTTCTTCAGTGACTACTATCCTCAAGGATCCCCCTACATTTTGTAAGCATTCATACGACACTGTGAAAATCTCCTTAGATATAAGTATCCAACCTCGACCCACTATGAAGACCCGCACCGCTAGCACTGTGGATAGCGAGGACCCCTCATCTCCTGTTCATTACTGTAACACCAACTATCGCAGTTTCCCATCGTCTCTTATATCAATCACTTTTCCTCTCTCTCTCTCTCTCTCTCTCTCTCTCTCTCTCTCTCTCTCTCCATACTACTCACTAGACCCTCAAGATACAATCAGTTCTCCCCGAGCCACTCTATTCATAAAAATGTTTACACTCCGCATCGACCAAACATTTGCCGAGGTCATGCACTACAATCCAAGGGATTATCTTTTATTAACGAGTCTCTTACTTCCTTAAACTATGCAACACGGATCGTTATCGCCGTAGGCAAACACTCGGGATTTAATTAATCGCTTCTTATTTGCTTTCATTAAATCCGCCGACTCGTGTTTTGAAATGTTTGTAAATCCGATTCCTATTGGTCTTGGATTGCAAGGACCTCGCCACAGCAAAGGACCAGTCACGTGGGAGAGAGAGAGAGAGAGAGAGAGAGAGAGAGAGAGAGAGGTTAGGAGGTCGTCTTGCACCTCCACGTAAACAGATCTGGGGAGAGAAAG
>JAUUDW010517214.1:0-12219 GCA_032361385.1 Panulirus guttatus | reverse complement strand
TGTCACCACTGATGTGTGATAAGAGTTTTCGATGTCATCAATGATATGTAATAAGAAATTTTTATGTCACCACTGATGTGTGATTATAGATTGTGATGTCATCACTTATATGTGATAAGAGTTTTTGATGTCACCATTGATGTGTCTTAAGAGTTTGTGATGTCACAACTGATGTGTGATATAAGTTTGTGATGTCATCACTGATGTGTGATAATACATTGTGATGTCACCACTGAAGTGTTGTAACGGTTTGTGATGTCACTACTGAAGTTTGATTATGGTTTTTGATGTTACGACTGATATATGATTATAGTTTTTGATGTCACGACTGATGTGTGATAAGAATTTGTTATGTCACCACTGATATGTGACAAGAGGTACTGATGTCGCCAATGATGTGTGATAAGAGTTTCTAATGTCACGACTGATGTGGGATTATAGTTTGTAATGACACGACTGTGTGATAAGAATTTTTGATGTGACCAGAGGTGATGTATGATAAAAGTTTGTGATGTCACAACTGATGTGTGAAAACAGTTTGTGATGTCACCCGTGATGTGTGATAAGAATTTTTGGTGTCATAACTGATGTGTGATAAGAGTTTGTGATGTCACCAATGATATGTGATATGAGTTTGTGATATAACCAGTGATGTGTGATTAAAGTTTGTTATGTCACCATTGATGCGCAATAAGAGTTTGAGAGGTCTCCACTGATAGGTGATAAGAGATTGTGATATCACCACTAATGTATGATAAGAGTTTATGATGTCTCGACTGATGTTTGATAAGACGTTGTCATGTCACCGATGATGCGTGATAAGAGTTTGTGATATCACCACTGATGTGTGAAAAGAGTTTGTAATGTCACTACTGATGATTGATTATTATTTGTGATGTCACTACTGATGTGTGAAAAAAGTTAGTGATGTCACCGATGAAGTTTGAATGAAGTTTATGGTGTCACCACTGACGTGTGTTAATAGTTAGTGATGTCACCACTGATTTGTGATTTTAGTTTGTGATGTCACCACTGATGTGTGATAAGAGATTGTGATGTCAACACTGATGTGTGATTATAGTGTGCGATGTCACCACTGATGTGGGATAAGAAACTGTCATGTCACAACTAATGTGTTATAAATGTTTGTGATGTCACCATTGATGTGTCATAAAAGTTTTTGATCTCACCATTGATGCGTGATAATAGTTTTTGGTGTCACCACTGATGTGTGATAAAAGTCTGTGATGTCACCAGTGATGTATGGTAAGAGGTTGTGATGTCACCACTGATGTGTCAAAATATGCCGTGATTTTAAAACTGATGTGTTATGATAGTCTGTAATGTCACCACTGATGTGGGATAACAGTTTGTCATGTCACCACTGAAAGGTGATAAAAGTTTGTAATATCACCACTGATGTGTGATAAGAGTTCGTGATGTCACCAATGATGTGCGATAATAGTTTGTGATGTCACCACCGATGTATGATACGAATTTGTGATGTTACCACTGATTATTGATAAGAATGTGTGATGTCACCACTGAGGTGTGATAAGAGTTTCTGATATTAAAACTGATGTGTCATAAGAGTTTATGATGTCACCAATGATGTGTGATAATTGTTTGCGATGTCACCACTGATGTATGATACGAGCTTGTGATATCATCAGTGATTTGTGATAAAAGTTTGTTATGTCACCACTGATGTGTGATAAGAGTTTATGATGTCACCACTAATGTGCGGAAATTTTTCTTGATGTCACCACTAATGTTTGATACGAGTTTCTTTTGTCACCACTGATGTGTGATTACAAATTGTGATGTCGCCAATGATGTGTGATAAGAGTCTGTGATGTCACTATTGTTATGTGATAAGAGATTGTAATGTCACCACTGATGTGTGATAAGAGTTTGTGATGTCACCATTGATGTGTAATAAGAAAATGTGATATCATCACTGATGTGTGATAAGTGTTTGTGGTGTCACCACAATTGTGTGATAATAGTTTGTGATATCACCTTAAATGTTTGTTAATAGTTTCTGATGTTATCAGTGATGTGTGATAAGAGATAGTGATATCACCACTGATTTATGATGAGAGTTTTTGATATGACCACTGATGTGTGAGAAGAAGCTGCGATGTCGCCACTGATGTGTGAAGTAAGTTTGTGATATCACCACTTGTGTATGATAAGAGTTTCTGATGTCAGAACTGATGTGTTATAATAGTTTTTAAGTTCACCAGTGATGTTTGATAACAGTTTGTGATGTCACCACTATTGTTTGAATAAGAGTTTGTAACCACAAATGAGTGATAAGAGTTCCAGATGTCACCATTGATGTGTGATATGAAATTTTGATGTCAGCACTTATGCCTGATAAGAGTTTGTGATGTCACCGCTAATGAGTGATTAGAATTTATGATGTGATCATTGATGTGTGATAATATTTTGTGATGTCACCATTGATATATGATAAGAGTTTGTGATGTCACCACTGATGTGTGATAAGTGTTTTGATGTCAACACTGATGTGTGATGATAGTTTGTAATGTCACCACTATTGTTTGATTAGAATTTGTTATGTCAACACTGATGTGTGATAATAGGTTGTGATGTCACCATTATTGTTTGATTAGAATTTGTTATGTCACCACTGATGTATGATAAGAGTTCATGATGTCACCACTGATATGTAATAAGTGTTTGTGATGTCAAAAGCGAATTGTGATAAGTGTTTGATGTCACCAAATGATGTGTGATTATAGATTGTGATGTCACCACTGATGTGTGATTATGGATTGTAATGTCACCAATGATGTGTGATAAGAGTTTGTGATGTCACCGTTGTTATGTGTCTAGAGACTGTGATTTCACCACTGATGTGTGATAAGTGTTTGTGGTGTCACCATAATTGTGTGATAATAGTTTGTGGTATCACCTTAAATGTTTGATAATAGTTTTTGATGTTATCAGTGATGTGTGATAAGAGATTGTGATATCACCACTGATGTATGATGAGAGTTTTTGATATGACCACTGATGTGTGAAAAGAGGTTGCGATGTCACCACCGATGTGTGATGTGAGTTTGTGATATCACCACTTGCATATGATAAGAGTTTCTGATGTCAGAACTGATGTGTTACAATAGTTTTTGACGTCACCAATGATGTTTGATAGCAGTTTGCGATGTCACCACTGATGTGTGATTATCGTTTGTGATGTAACCACAAATGAGTGAAAAGAGTTTCAGATGCCACTAATGATGTGTTATATGAAATTTTGATGTCACCACTTATGTCTGATAAGAGTTTGTGATGTCACCACTAAGGAGTGATAAGAGTTTGTGATGTGACCTCTGATGTGTGATAATTGTTTGTGATGTCACCATTTATGTATGATAAGAGTTTGTGATGTCACCACTGATGTGTGATAAGTGTTTGTGATGTCAACACTGATGTGTGATAATAGTTTGTGATATCAACACTGATGTGTGATTAGAGTTTATGTCACCACTGATGTATGCTAAGTGTTCATGATTTTACCACTGATATGTAATAAGTGTTTGTGATGTCAGAAGCGAAATTTGATAAGTGTTTGATGTCACTACTGATGTGTGATAAGAGTTTGTGATGACACCATTGATGTGTGATAAGAGTTTTTTTGTCATCATTGAAGTATGATAAAAATTTGTGATGTCACCACATATGTGTGGTGATAGTTTGTGATGTCACCACTGATGTTTGATAAGAGCTTGTGATATAACCACTAGTATGTAATAAGAGTTTTTGGATGTCACCACTGATGTGTGATAAAAGTTTGTGATGTCAGAAATTGGTGTGACATGAGTTTTTGATGTCACAATTGATGTTTGACAAAAGTTTGTGATGTCACCACTGATGAGTGATAATTGTTTGTGAAGTCATCACTGATGTGTGTTAAGAGTTTGTGATGTCACCACTGATATGTGGTAATAGCTTTTGATGTCACCACTGGTGTGTGTTAAGAGTTTATGATGTTACCACTGATGTATGATAGGAGTTTGTGACGTCACCACTGATGTGTGTTATTAGCTTGTGATTTCACCACTAATGTGTTATAAGAGTTTGTACTATCACCACTAATGTATGATGATAGTTTGAGATGTCACCACTGATGTGTGATTATATTCTGTGTAGTCACCACTGACTTGTGACAAGAATTTGTGATGTCCCCATTGAGTGTGATAAAAGATTGTGATATCACCATTGATGTGTGATAAGATATTTTGATGTCACCACTGTTGTGTAATTAGAGTTTGTCATGCCACCACTGATGTGTGATAATACCTTATGTTGTCACCAGTGATGTGTGATATTAATCTGTGATGTCACCACTGATGTATGATAAGAGTTTGTGATGTCACCATTGAGGTGCGATAGGATTTCCCGATATCACCAGTGATGTGTAATATTAGCTTGTGATGTCACCATTGATGCATGATTATAGTTTGTGATGTCACCACTGATGTGTGATAAGAGTTTTTGATGTCACCACTGATGTGTAATAAGAGTTTTTTGATGTTACCACTGATAGATGATAAGAGTTTTTGATGTTGCCACTGAAATGCGATAAGATGTTTGAGATGACACCACTTATGTGTGATAAGAGTTTGTGATGTCACCACTGAAGTGTAATAAGAGTCTGTGATATTACCACTGAAGTGTGATGATAGCTTGTGATGTCACCACTGATGTGTTATAGGAGCTTGTGATGTCGCCACTGATGTGTGATTATCGTTTGTAGTGTCAACACTGATGTGTGATAGGATTGTGTGATGTTAAGAATGATGTGTGATAAGAGTTTCTGATGTTACCACTGATGTGTGAAAAGATTTTCAGATGTTACCAGTCATGGGTAGAAATTGTTTGTGATGCCACCACTGATGTGTGATAAGAGTTTGTGGTATTACCACTAATGTATGATCAGAGTTTTTGATGTCATCGCTGATATGAAATAAGAGTTTGTGATGTCACCACTAATGTGTGACAAGAGATTTTGATGTCACCACTCATGTATGATAAGAGTTTTTGATGTTGCCTCTGATGTGTGATAAAAGTTTGTGATGTCAACACTGATGTGCGATAAGACTTTTTGATGTCACCACTGATGTGCTATAAGAATTTGCGATGTCACCACTGATGTGTGATAAGAATTTGTGATGTTGCCACTGATGTATGATAATAGTCTGTTATATCACCACTGATATGTGATGATAGTTTTTGATGTCACCACTGATATGTGATAAAAGTTTGTTATGTCACCACTGATATGTGATTATAGTTTGTGATATCGCCACTAAAGTGTTGTAAGAGTTTGTGATGTCAACACTGAAGTATGATAAGAGTCTTTGATGTCATCAATGATTTATAAAGATTTATGATTTCTCCATTGGTGTGTGATAAGAATTTGTGATGTCACCAATGATGTGTGATTATCGTTTGTGATGTCACCACTGATGTATGATTATAGTTTGGCATGTCGCCACTTATGTGTGACATGAATTTGTGACGTCTCCACGGATGTGTGTTAAAAGCTTGTGATGTCACCACTGATGTGTGAAAATAGTTTGTGATGGCACCACTCTTTTTTTATTATAGGTTGTGATGTCACCACTGATATGTGATAAGAGTTTGTAATGTCACCATTGATGTGCAATAAGAGTTTGTGATGTCACCAGTGATGTGTGATAAGACCTTCTGATGTCAACACTGATGTGTAATAAAAGTTTTTGTGGCACCATTGATATGTGATAATAGTTTGCGATGTCACTACTGATGTATTATATGAGTCTGTGATGCCACCTCTAATGTGTGATAAAAGTTTGTTATGTCACCACTGATATGTGATAAGATTTTGTGATATAACCACTGATGTGCGATAATAGTTTGTGATGTTATCACCGATTGTTATAAGAACTTGTGGTGTCGCCACTGATGTGTAATTATCTATTGTAATATCACAACTGATGTGTGATAAGAGTGTGTGATGTTATAAATGATGTGTGATAAGAGTTTTGATGTTACCACTGATGCGTGATATGATTTTCAGATGTTACCAGTCATGAGTGAAAAGAGTTTGTGATGTCACCACTGATGTGTGATAAGAGTTTGTGGTGTTACCACTGATATATGATTGGAGTTTTTTATGTCACCACTGATGTGTAATAAGAGTTTGTAATGTCACCACTAATGTGTGATAAGAGATTTTGATGTCACCACTCATGTATAGTAAGAGTTTTTGATATTACCTCTGATGTGGGATAAGAATTTGTGAAGTCACCACTAATGTGTGATAAAAGATTCTGATGTCATCACTCATGTATGATAAAAGTTTTTGATGCTACCTCTGATGTACGATAAGAGTTTATGATGTCACCACTAATGTGTGATAAGACTTTTTGATGTCACCATAGATGTGTGATAAGAATTTGCGATGTCACCATTGATATGTGATAAAGGTTTGTGATGGCACCACTAATGTGTGATAAGATCTTGTGATGTCACCTCTCATGCATGATAAGAGTTTTTGATGTTACCTGTAATGTGTGATAAGAGTTTGTGATATCACCGCTGATTTGTGATAAGAGTTTATGATTTCACCACTGGTGTGTGATAAGAGTTTGTGATGTCACCACTGATGTGTGATTATAGTCTGGCATGTCACCACTTATGTGTGATAAGAATTTGTGATGTCTCCAGGGATAAGTGCTAAGAGTTTGTGATGTCACTTCTGTGTGAAAATAGTTTGTGATGGTACCACTCGTTTGTGATTATAGTTGTGATGTCACCACTGATGAATAATTAGAGATTGTAATGTCACCACTGATGTGTAATAAGAGTTTTTAAGGTTAACAGTGATGTGTAATAAGAGATTGTAATGTCATCACTGATGTGTGATAAGAGTTTGTGATATCACTATTGATATGGAATAAGAAACAGTTATATAACCAATGATGTGTGATAATAGTTTGTGGTGTCACCACTGATGTATGATAATAGTTTGTGATGTCACCATAAACTTATGATAATAGTATGCGATGCTATCACTGATGTGTGATAAGATATTGTGATGTCACTACTGATGTATGAAGAGAGTTTTTGATGTCACCACCGATGTGTATTAAGAGGTTGTGATGTCACCACTAACGTGTGGTATGAGTTTGTGATTCAACACTGATGTGTAGTAATAGTTTGTGATGTCAGAACTGATATGTTATGATAGTTTTTGATGTCACCTCTGATATTTTGTAATAGTTTGTGATATCACCACTGATGTGTGATTATATTTTTTGATGTCACACCTCTTGTGAGATAAGAGTTTGTGATGTCACCATTACTGAGTGATAAGAGTATCTGATTTCACCAATGACGTGTGATAAGATTTTGTGATGTCACCACTGATATGTGATAAGTGTTTATGATGTCACCACTAATGAGTAATATGAGTTTGTGATGTGACCACTGATGTGTGATAATAGTTTTTGATGTTACCACTGGTGGATGATAAGAGTGTCTGAAGTTACCACTGATGAGTGATAAGAGTTTGTGATGTCACCACTGATGTGTGATAAGATTTTGTGATATAACCATTGATGTGTGATTATAGTTTGTGATGTCACCACTGATGTGTTATAAGAGTTTGTGATGTCGCCACTGATGTGTGATTATAGTATGTAACGTCACAGCTGATGTTGATAAGAATGTGTGATGTTAAGAATGATGTGTGATAAGAGTTTCTGATGTTACCAGTGATGTGTGATCAGATTTTCTAATGTTACCCGTCATGAGTGGAAATACTTTGTGATGTCACCACTGATGTGTGATAAGAGTTTGTGGTGTTACCACTAATGTATGATCAGAGTTTTTGATGTCACCACTGATATGAAATTAGAGTTTGTGATGTCACTACTAATGTGTGATAAGATATGTTGATGTCACCACTCATGTATGATAAGAGTTACCTCTGATGTGTGATAAGAATTTGTGATGTCAACACTGATGTGTGATAGGACTTTTTGATATCACCACTGATGTGTGATAAGAATTTGCGATATCACTATTGATGTGTAATAGGAATTTGCGATGTCACTACTGTGATGATAGTTTGTTTTGTCACCACTGATACGTGATAATAGTTTTTGGTGTCACAACTGATATGTGATAAGAGTTTGTGATGTCACTACTGATATGTGATGATAGTTTATGATATCACCACTGAAGTGTGATAAGAGTTCGTGATGTCACCACTGACGTATGATAAGAAATTTTGATGTCATCAATGATTTGTGATAAAAGTTTATGATTTCATCACTGGTGTGAGATAAGAGTTTGTAATGTCACCACTAATGTGAGATAATAGTTTGGCATGTCACCACTAATGTGTGATAAGAATTTTTTATGTCTCCAAGGATGTGTGCTAAGATTTTGTGATATCACCACTAATGTGTGAAAATAGTTTGTGATGGCACAACTATTTCTTTTATTATAGTTTGTGATGTCACCACTGATGTGTAAAGAGAGTTTGCAAAGTCACCACTTATGTGTAATAAGAGTTTGTGACGTCACCTCTGATATGTGATAAGTTTCTGATGTCAACATTGATGTGTGACAAGAGTTTCTGTCACCACAGATGTGTGATAATAGTTTGCGATGTCGCCACTGATGTATGATACAAGCTTGTGATGCCACTGCTGATGTGTAATACAAGTTTGTTATGTCGCCACTGATGTGTAATAAGATTTTGTGATATCACCACAGATGTGTGATAATAGCTTGTGATGTCACCAATGATGTGTTACAAGAGTTTGTCATGTCGCAAGTGATGTGTGATTATCGTTTGTAATGTCACAATTGATGTGTGATAAGAGTGTGTGATGTTAAAAATGATGTGTGATAAGAGTTTCTGATGTTACCACTAATGTGTGATAAGATTTTCAGATGTTACCAGTTATGAGTGAAAAAAGTTTGTGATGTCACTACTGATGTGTGATAAGAATTTGTGGTGTTACCACTGATATATGATCAGAGTTTTGATGTCATCACTGAAGTGTAATAAGAGTTTGTGATGTCACCACTAATGTGTGATAAGACATTTTGATGTTACCACTTATGTATGATAAGAGTTTTTTTATGTTACCTCTGATGTGTGATAAGAGTTTGTGAAGTCAACACTAATGGGTGATAAGACTTTTTGATGTCACCATTGACGTGTGATAAGAATCTGCAATATCACCACTGATGTGTAATAAGAATTTGCGAAGTCACCACTGATGTGAGATAGTAGTTTGTTATGTCATAACTGACGTGTGATAATAGTTTTTGATATCACCACTGATATATGATAAAAGTTTTTGATTTCACCACTGATATGTGATAATAGTTTGTGATATCAACACTGAAGTGTGATAAGAGTTTTTGATGTCACCAATGATGTATGATAAGAGTTTTTGATGTCATCAGTGATTTGTGGTAAATGTTTATGATTTCACCTCTGATATGTGATAAGTTTATGATGTCACCACTGATGTGTGATAATAGTTTGTGATGTCACTAATGATGTGTGATTATATTTTGGCATGTCACCGCTTATGTGTGATCAGAATTTGTAATGTTTCCTCGGATGTGTGCTAAAAGTATGTGATGTCACCAATGATGTGTGAAAATACTCTGTGATGGCACCACTCTTTAGTGATTATGATTTGTGATGTCACCACTGATGTGTGATAAGAGTTTGTAATGTCACCACTGATGTGTGATAAGAGTTTGTGATGTCACAACTGATGTGATAAGAATTTGAGATGTCACCACTGATGTATGATAGGAGCTTTTGATGTCACACTGATGCGTGATTAGAGTTTGTGGTGTCACTACCGATGTCTGATAAGAGTTTGTGATATCACCACTGATGTGTAATAAGAGTTTCTGATGTCACAATTGATGTGTGATAATAGTTTGTGATGTCACATGTGATGTGTCATAAAAATTTGTCATGTCATCACTGATGTGTGATAAGAGATTTTGATGTCACCTCTGATGTGTGGTAAGAATTTGCAATATCACCACTGATGTGGTATAGTAAATTCTTATGTCACCACTGATGTATGAAAAGAGGTTTTGATGTCACCTCTGATATGTGATAAAAGTTTGTGGTGTCACCTCTGATATGTAATAATAGTTAGTGATGTCACCAGTGATGTGTGCAAAGAGTTTGTAATGTCACCACTGATGTGTGATAAGAGTTTTTGATGTCACGACTGATGTGTAATGATAATTTGTGGTGTCACCACTGATGTATGATGATAGTTTGTGATGTCACCACTGGTATGTAATTATAGTTTTAATGTCACCAATGATGTGTGATAAGAGTTGTGATGTTACCGCTGATATGTGATCAGAGCTTTTCATGTCACGACTGATGTAAGATATGAGTTTTTGATGTTACCACTGATCTGTGATTATTGTTTTTGATGTCACTACTAATGTTTGATAATAGTTTCTGTTGTTACCAGTGATGTGTGATAAGAGTTTGTGAGGCTACCGCTGATGTGTGATCAGAGATTTACAATTCAGCACTGATGTGTGATAAGAGTTTTTGATGTCACCACCTATCTGTGATAATTGTTTTTGAGTTCACCACTAATGTTTGATAATAGTTTGTGATATTACCAGTGATGTATGATTAGAGTTTATGATGCCTACACTGATGTGTGATTAGAGTTTTTGATGTTACCACTGAATTGTGATTAGATTTTTTTTTCATGTCACCACTGATGTGAGATAAGAGTTTGTAGTGTCACTACTGATGTGTGATAATAGTTTGTGATGTCACCAGCAATGTGTGATAATTGCCTGTGATGTTACTTCTGATATGTGATAAGATCTTGTGAAGTCACCACTGATGTTTTATTAAGAGTTTTTATGTCACCTATGATGTGTCATAAGAGTTTGTGATATCACCATTGAGGTGTGATATGATTTTTTGATGTCACCACTGGTGTGTGATAATAGTTTGTAATGTCACCACTGATGAGTGATAAGAGTGTGTGATGTTAACACTAATGTGTGATTAGTTTTTGATGTCACCTCTGTTGTGTGATAAGAGTTTGTGGTGTCACCACTGATGTGTGATAAGAGTTTGTGAAATCTCCACTGATGTGTGAGAAGAGTTTGTGATGTCGTCACTGATGTGTGATAATAGTTTGTGATGTCAGCACTGATGTGTTACAAAAATTTGTGATGTCATCACTGATGTGTGATATAAGATTTTGATGTCACCACTGATGTGTGATAAGAATTTGCAGTATCACCACTGATGTGTGATAATAGTTTCATATGTCACCAGTGATGTATGATAATAGTTTTTGATGTCACCTCTGATATGTGATAAAAGTTTGTGATGTCACCACTGATGTTTGATAAAAATTTGTAATGTCACCATTGATGTATGCTGAGAGTTTGTAATGTCACCGCTGATATATGATAATACTTTGTGATGGCATCACAGATGTGTGGTATTAGTTTTTGATGCCACCTCTGATATGTGATAAAAGTTTGTGATGTCACCACTGATGTACGATGAAGGTTTGTGGTGTCACCAGTGATGTGTGATAAGAGTTTTTCATGTCAGCACTGATGTTTAAACATAGTTTGTGATGTCACCACTGATGTTTGTTTTGATCAGAGTTTGTTTTGTCACCACTGATGTGTGATTATAGATTGTGATGTCACAACTTATATGTGATAAGAGTTTTTGATGTCACCATTGATATGTGATAAGAGATTGTGATATCACCACTGATGCTTGATAAGTGTTTGTTATGTCACCACTGATGTGTGATAGGAGCTTGTGGTGTCACCACTGATGTGTGATAATAATATGTTATCCCCACTTATGTGTGATGATAGTTTGTGATGGTACCACTGATGTGTGACAAGGGATTGTGATGTCACCACTGATATATGATAGCAATTTTTGATGTCACCACTGATGTGTGATAAGAGTTTGTGATGTCACCACTGATGTGTGATATGAGTTTGTGCTGTCACTACTGACGTGTGATATTAATTTGTGATGTGATAAGTAATGTGTGAAATTTGTTTGTGATGTTATTTCTGATGTGTGATAAGAGCTTGTGAAGTCACGACTGATGTTTTATTAAGAGTTTTTATGTCATC
>JAUUDW010517103.1:0-12219 GCA_032361385.1 Panulirus guttatus | reverse complement strand
TCCCTCACTTTGCTCCTTGATATCTAGCTTCCTCTCCAGTCGATCTATCTCTGTGGTTGTTGATGGATCAGCCTCCCTTCTTTTCTCCATCAACAATAGTGTTCCTCAAGGGTCTGTACTGTTGCCAACACTTTTTCTTCTTTTATTCAACGAGTCTCTTTCTTCCACAAGTAGCCCAATGCATTCATACGCTGATGACTCAACACTGCATTCATCCACCCTTCAATTCTGCTCCCTCTTCTCTCACTCGATCTGTGTCTCGCCTTGACACAGCTTCCACAATAAACTCAGACTTGGATGGGATATCTCAGTGGGTTAGACCCAATTTCTACCTATCTCTCTATCGAGAACTCCTCACAATTCTCGTATCTCTTTTGAAGGTTCTGTAATTCCACCACTTGATTCACTGAACTTACTTGGTATTACTGTAACATCCAATCTTTCTTGGAAACCCCACATTACGGAAATAGCTAAGTCTGCCTCTAAGAAACTGGGTGTCCTGTCCAGATGTCAAAATTTCTTATACAAGTGATTGATCGGTCCTTTTATGGAGTACTGTTCTGGCTGTTTCTAACCCTGCATCCTTACTTGACAGAGTTGATTCGAAAGCGGTCCGACTTATAAACTCTCCCAGGCTAACTTCAAAGCCTAACCCGCTTGCCCTAATCCGCAAAGTTGGTTCACTTTCCCTCTTCTTTTGGTATTGCTTTGGTTTTTGCCCCCGAGAGTTGGCTGCTTGTGTGCCCCCACCACTGGCTAGACCACACAATACTTGGCAAGCTGTTGCGTCACATGATTACTGTGTGGCTGTCGGCAACTCAAAGGTGGGTCGTTTTAATAACTGATTCTTTCCCCACACGTCGAAGATTTGAAACTGTCTAAACTCTCATGTCTTTCCCAGTAACTATGACCTGGTAAATTTTAAAAGATAGATTTCTTTAGTTCCTCCAGAACTCTCAAATGCCTTCCCTAGTCTCATTTCTCCTTTTCACCAACCTGATTATATTTCATTTAAGAACACGGCCTTGAAGCCTCTAACGTAAAAGAGAAATTGAATTCAAACTACATCTGCTGCTGTTGAATAATTGTGTTCAAATTAACACAGAATGTACCAAACTTTACTTTAATGTTGTATGTAGGCGCACTAATCATCCAGCAGATAATGACACTTTCATGCACAAGAGTTTACATTGATCACTAAGGATATAGACACGATTACTTTGGGGCATTTTAACTTCCAGAAACCGACTGGCGGACTATTTCAGATGTAGAAAGTGAATCTGCTGGACTTACCAGCTTTGTCAAAGCAGACTGTTCTTAACAATCCGTCACAGAACCGACGAGGGGAGCTACTACACTTGATCTAGTTTTTGCATCCCAGGAGTTCTGAGTAACTAATACTTGTGGTAGCGAACATGTAGCCGTAATATGGTTAGGATCGATTGAATCTCAAAACTTACTCACATGAAAAAGTATTACTACACATAACTTTAAAAGGGCGGATTTCAGTGGTTGCTCATCACATTAAAGCGTCTCACTCTTGGTGACTCATATCCTGAGGATTTATGGAGATGTTTTAAGCGACAGTTCCATCACCAACAAGGCACATTCTTTCCTACTAATGACAAAAACAATAAAATCAGCATTAAGCCTGAATGCTATTCCTCAGGCATTGCAAAAGCTCTAAAGCGCAGAAATAAACTTAACAAGCTTAAATAATCATGCAATGGCCCAAATCTTGCAACACAATATAACGCAGCTGGTGAGAAGTAAAGAGACTTAAGCAATCCAAAAGAGAGAGAGTATGAAATTAGTGTTGCAAGAGATAACACTAGAGATCCTAAAAGATCTTACAGGTATATCAATAGCATGAAAAGTATAAAAAGCTGGATAAGTCCCTTAGTACAAGAAGATGGAGAACCCTTTATGGATGACAGAAGAGCAGAAAGTACCCAGAAAAAACTCATTATGGTTTTCACATTACAAAGGAGAAACAGGAACTTTCAAACAGTATATCGTAGACTTACGATAGTAGAATTTGCCGTCACTGTTAGAGAAGTAATAACACAGACACATAAGTCCAAGTCCTGATCGTTTCTATCCATGAGTAATTACAAACGTCGTCAAATGTGAAATAGCCAAACAGTTAACATGTATTTTCAATAAATCTCTCTAGGATGGAATAGTACCGCTGGACTGGACACCGGCAGACAGTACCCCTATGATCAATAAGTGAAGCCGTGAAATTCCTGGCAATAACGTCCTATTTGTCTCAAATTAATTCCATACAATCCTGTGGAGTCAATCATCAGAGATAAAATCGTAGTTTACCATGAATATTAGAGTCTGATCAGAAATACACTACATGGATTGAGCAGGCACAGATTACGCCTTACAAACTTCCTAGAATTCATCATAAAACATTCAGTACCCACGACAAGACTACGGCAATTGATGTTATATTTCTGAACTTCCAAAAAGCATATGCTGAAATGTTGCTTAAAGTCCGGGCCTTGGGGATTACTAGTTGCACAGCAAACTGGATAGAAGCTTGATCGTGTTATAGGTAGCCAAGAGCTGTAATGAATAGGAAATCATTACTGGTGGGGTTCCACAGTGGTACGTCCAGGGACCTATACTTTTCATCATTATATCCTGGACATTGAAGTAGGGCTGAATAAATTAGTGTATAAATTTGCCGATGACAAAGCTCGACATTGCTATATTAACTGAAGATAGACTAGAATGACAAGAGGATCCATAAAGAGAAGTTGAGTGGTCTAGAAAATGGCAAATGCCATTTAACGCCAGTAAATGTCATCTACTGCAAGTACGAAACCTCAACAAGAAATCCAATTGAAGTGGTAGATCACAAGATAAAGGACACCCCTAGTGTGAGGAATCTGTAGTCATTGTCTCCAATAACTTAATTCTCCCAACATTGCAATGAAGCAGCAAAGAAAGTAAATAGGATGTTAGGATTTATTAACAGAAACTTTATGTACAAAAGCAAGGATGTGATGTTGCAACCATACTTAAGTCTAGTAAGACCACACCTCGAATATTCGGTGCGGTTTTGGGCCCTTCACTTAAGTAGGGACATTCTTAAATTGGAATCAGTGCAGCGAAGAACAACTAGTGTGTTTCCTTTCTCATGTAACAAAACATATGAGGACAGATTGCGAGAGCTGAATCTTCACTCTGCAAGCAAGTGGCGGCCCCCAGGCAAGTTAATTGAATGTTATGAAATACCTGAAGGATTCAACAATGTAGATATACCGTCGCTGCTACCAAAGAGAGGAAACTGATTAAAGCTTGATGGTCACCGAGTTAATCTGGATTACACGAATATTTTCTTACCAACGACATCATCGACGAGTGGAATAAGTTCCTAGAACATGTTGTTCAGAGCAGCGTTGTTGATATGCTCAAAATTAGGTTTGGTCATCACTTGTCACTCTCCGGAATTAAATAATTCCTTTAATCAGTCATCATAAGGCAATGGTATGTCGTGCTACCTTCTCAACCACTGATCTCTCCCTGGCCATGTTGCGGTAACTTACCAACATTGATTAACCCGTATTACCTGCTGTTAAGGAGCAAGAAAGAATTTTTGTATCATTCTTCTATATCAGGAGTAATACACACTTGGCAAGTCGCGAGGCTGAAGCTCATAGTTCATACTCATTATTGCTTCTATAAAGTGAAGGCATGCTTTCCTTTCGTGATTGGATGCGTGGCATATTCACGTTTTCCATTTAGGCCTGTAGGGTATTTTTTTCTACCTGTTTCCCATCAGGCGTGTAGCCGGAGGGAGTGAAGGATGGGAAGAGAACATTTCGTTTGTCACGCACTTCTACTGCTTTTAAAGGAAGCGTATTCTTCTCAGGAGTGATGAGGCCAAACTTCTACTCTGCTTGGACCTTAGGTCTCTGTGATCCAATTATCCTAGTAATAATCTCTCTCTCTCTCTCTCTCTCTCTCTCTCTCTCAGTACGTAATAATATGTAAGTAAGTAAGTAAGTAGGTTGTCATGCAGACACTCACCCTAGAAGGGTCGGAGAAACTGTCCATGCTGTTGAGAATGATGTCTCCCTGGTACAGACCGGCAAGCTCTATGGGGTCGGCTTGGCTGGACGTGTCTATGGCAGCATGAACTGTGACGCAAGAGTCAAGAGTTACTGCACTTTTTAGTGTGACGCTTCGCATTTTCCTTCTCTCATACAACTCCATACAGATTACTGTATCAGACATCTATGTAATACACTATATTCAAACAAACAGTAAATCATATTGAAGTAGATATTTGACTTAAATTTGTACAGTTAGGTCTGAAGCAAGAGCCCACAGTATACCTAGGCCTGAGGCAAGACCTCGGAGTATATCTTGGCTGAGGCAAGAGACCGTAGTATACTTAGGTGTGAGGCATGAACCCGGAGTATATCTGGGTCTGAGACAAGAGCCTGGAGTATGCCTAGGTCTAATGATAAGCATGGAGCATATCTAGGTCAGAGGAAAGGGACTGATGTGTATTTAGGAAGCCAGTAGAAAGAAGAAGGTACACCAGGGAGCCAGTAACACGAGGAAGGTACATTCGGGAGCCGGTAACATGAAGGTACACTAAGGAGCCTATAACATGAAAAAAGTACAATAGGGAGCCAGTAACATGAAGAAGGATCACTCAGGAGCCAGAAACATGAAGAAGGTACACTCGGGAGACAGTAAAATGGGGAAGGTTCACTCGGAAGCCAGTAACAATAAAAAGGTACTCTAGTGAGCCAGTAACATAAAGAAGGTACACCAGGGAGACCGTAATATGAAGAAAGTACACTAGGGAGTCATTGAACATGAAAAAATTACACTCGAAAGCCAGTAACATGGAAAAGGTACACTAAGGAGCTATTAACATAAAGAAGTTCAATCGGCAGCCAGTAATATGGAGAATGTACACTGGGGAGCCAGTAACATGAAGGAGTTACGCTAGGGAACCATTAACATGAAAAAGGTACACTAAGGAGCCAGTATCATGAAGAAAGTACATTAAGGAGCCAGTACCATGAAAAAGGTACACTAGGTAGCCAGTAACATTAAGTTACACTAGGGAGCCATTAACATGAAGACGTTACTCTCAGAAGCCAGTGACATGCAGAAGGTACACCAAGGAGCAAGTAACATGAAGAAGGTATGCTTGGAAGCCAGTAACATGAAAAAGGTACGCTAGGTAGCCAATAACATGAAGTTACACTAGGGAGCCATTAACATGAAAGAGGTACACTAAGGAGCCGTTAACATGAAGACGTTACTCTCAGAAGCCTGTGACATGCAGAAGGTACACTAAGGAGCAAGTAACATGAAGTAGGTATGCTTGGAAGCCAGCAACATGGAAAAGGTACACTAGGGAGCCATCAACATAAAGATAGTATACAAGTGAGCCAGTAACATGAAGAAGGTTCACTTGGAAGCCAGTAACATGAAGAAGGTACACTATGGAGCCAGTAACATGAAGAAGGTACAACAGTGAAACAGTAACATAAAGAAGGTTCACTCGAGAGCCATTAGCAAGAAGAAGGTACACTAGGGAGCCAGTAACATGAAGAAGGTTCAAAAGTGAGCCTGTACCATGAATAAGGTACACTAGGCAGTCATTAACTTGAAGAAGGTACACTAGGGTGCCAGGAACATGAAGAAGGTACACTTGGATGCCAGTAACATGAAGAAGATACACTCGACTGCTTGTGACCTAACGAAGATATACTCAGGAGCCAGTATCATCAAAAAGGTACCTTAGAGAGCCAATAACATTAAGAAGGTTCATTTGGAAGCCAGTACCATGACGAAGGCTCACTTAGGAGCCAGTAACATAAAGAAGGTTCACTGGGAGTCAGTAACATGAAGAAGGTACACCAAGGAGAAAGTAACATAAAGGAGTTTCATGAAGGAAAGAGTAACATAAAGAAGATTCACCCGAGAGTCAGTAACATGAAGAAGGAACACTAGGCAGCCAGTAACATGAAAAAGGTTCAAAAGTGGGCCGGTAACATGAATAAGGTACAAAAGGCAGTCATTAACTTGAAGAACGTACACTAAGGAGCTAGTAACATGAAGAAGGTTCACTCGGGAGCCAGTACCTTGACGAAGGTTTACTTTGTAGGCAGTAACGTAAAGAAGATACATCAGGGAGCCAGAAATATGAAGAAGGTTCACTTAGGAGCCAGTATCATGATGAAGGTACACTGTGGAGCAAGTAGCATAATGAAGATACACTATGGAGCCAGGAACATGAAAAAAGTACATTAGGGAGCCAGTAACATGAAGAAGGTTCACTAAGGAAACAATAACATGATGAAGGTTCATTTGAGAGCCAGTAACAAGAAGAAGGTTTACTCGACTGCTAGTGACTAAAGAAGGTACACTCAGGGACAAGTATCATGAATAAGGTAAACTAGGGAGCCAGTAACATGAAGAAGTTTTACAAGGGAGCCAGCAACATGGAGAAGGTACACTAGGGAGCCAGTAACATGAAGAAGGTTCAAAAGGGAGCCAGTAACATGAAGAAGGTACACTAGGCAGCCAATAACTTGAAGAAGGTACACTAGGTTGCCAGAAACATGAAGAATGTACACTTGGGAGCCAATAACATGAAGAAGGTACACTCGACTGTTAGTGACATAAAGAAGGTACACTCAGGAGCCAGTATCATGAAGAAGGTAAACTAGGAAGCCAGTAACATGAAGAAGGTTTACAAGGGAGCCAATAACATGGAGAAGGTGGATTAGGGAGCCAGTAACATGAAGAAGGTTCATTCGGGAGCCAGTCACACGATGAAGGTCCCCTTGGGAGCCAGTAACATAAAGAAGGTACACCAGGAGCCAATAACATTAAGAAAGTACCACAGGGAGCCAGTAATAAGAAGAAAAACTTGGCAGCCAGTAACATGAAGAAGGTACGCTAGGGAGCCAGTAACATGAAGAAAGTTTACAAGGGAGCCAATAACATGAAGAAGATACACTTGACACCACGTAACATGAAGAAGGTACACCCTGGAGCCAGTAACAAGAGAAAGTTACACTAGGCAGCCAATAACATGAAGAAGGTTCACTTGATAGCCAGAAACAAGAAGAAGGTACAATAGGCAGCCAGGAACAAGATGAAGGTACAATAGGCAGCCATTAACTTGAAGAAGGTACACTAGGTTGCCAGGAACATGAAGAAGGTACACTTTTGAGCCAGTAACATGAAGAAGATACACTCGACTGCCAGTGACATAGAGAAGGTACTCTCAGGAGCCAGTATCATGAAGAAGGTACACTAGGCAGTCATTAACTTAACGAAGGTACACTAGGGTGCCAGGAATAAGAATGTACACTTGGGATTCAGCAACAAGAAAAAAGTTCACTCGAGAACAAGTAACATGAAGTTTCACTCAGGAACCAGTAACGTGAAGAACGTACACTTGAGAGCCAGTAACACGAAGAAGGTACACTAGGGAGATATTAACATGATGATTTACACTTGGGACCACTTAACATAAAGAAGGTACACTCTGGAGCCAGTAACATGGAGAAGGTTCACTCGGAAGCCAGTTAAATCAAAGGTACTCTAGTGAGCCAGAAACATGAAAAAGATAAACTTGGCAGCCAGTAACATGAAGAAGGTACACTTCGGACCGCCCGTTATGACGAGGGTACACTCTGGAGCCAGTAACATGGAAAAGATTCACTCGAAAGCCAGTAACTTTAAAAAGGTACTCTAGTGAGCCAGTAACATGAAGAAAGTGCACTCGAGAGCCAGTAACAAGAAAAAGGTACACTAGGGAGACAGTAACATGAAGAAGGCTCACTCGAGAGCCAGTAACAAGAAGGTACATTTGCGAGCCAGTAACATGAAAAGGACTCAAAAGGGAGCCAGTAACATGAAGAAGGTACACTAGGTACCCATTAACTTGAAGATAAGTACACTAGGGTGCCAGGAACATGAAGAAGGTACACTAGGGTGCCAAGAAAATGAAGAAGGTACATTTTTGAGCTAGCAACATAAAGAAGGCACACTCGATTGCCAATGACATGAAGAAGGTACACTCGGGGGCCAGTATCATGAAGAAGGTACACTAGGAAGCCAGTAACATAAAGAAGGTTCACAAAAGAGCCACTAATATGAAGAAAGTACACTGGGGAGTCAGAAATACAAAGAAGGTTCACTCGGGAGCCAGTAACAAAGAAGGTTACCTCGGGAACCGTAGCATGAAAAAGGTACAATAGCGAATCAATAACATGAAGAAGGTTCACTCAGGAGCCAGTACCATCACGAGGGTTCACATGGGAGCCAGTAACATGAAGGAGGTGCACCAGGGAGGCAGTAACATGAAGAAGGTAGACTAGGGAGCCAGTAACAAGAAAAAGGTAAACAAAGGAGCCAATAACATAAAAAAGGTACAACAGGGAGCCAGCATCATGAAGAAGGTACACTATGGAGCTAATAACATAAAGATGATAAATGAAGAAGGTTCTCTTAGCAGCAAGTAACATGAAGAAGATCAACTCAGGAGCCAGAAACATGAAGAACGTACACTAATGAGCCAGTAACAAGAAAAGGGTACACTAGGGAGCAAGTAACATAAAGAAGGTACACTTGGGAGCCAGTAACATGAAGAAAGCTCACTCGTGAACCAGTAACATGAAGAGGTTTCACTCGGGAACGAGTAACGTGAACAAGGTGCACTTGATACCCAGTAACATGAAGGAACATTAGGGGGACAGTAACGTGAAGAAGGTACACTTGGGACTACTTAACATGAAGAAGGTACACTCTGAAGCCATTAACATGAAGAAGTTACAATAGGGAACTATTAACATGAAAAAAGTAAACACAGAAGCCAGTAACTTTGAGATGGTACACTATGGAGCCTCTAACATGAAGAAGGTACACTTAGGACCATGTACCATGAAGAAGGTACGCTCTGTAGCCGGCAACATGGATAAGATTCACTCGAAAGCCAGTAACATTAAAAGGTTACTCTAGTGAGCCAGTAACATGAAGAAGGTTCACTCGAGAGCCATTAACAAGACAAAGGTACACTAGGGAGCCAGTAACATGAAGAAGGTTCACTCAAGAGCCAGTAACAAGAAGAAGGTACACTAAGGAGCGAGCATCATGAAGAAGGTACGCTAAGGAGCAAGTAAAATGAGGAAGGTACACTCGGGAGCCAGGAACGTAAAGGATTACATGAGAGCCAGTAACATGAAGAAAGTATACTAGGAAGCCAGTAACAGGAAGAGAGACTCTAGGTAGCCAGTAACATGAAGAAGGCTCACTCGAGAGCCAGTGACAAGAAGAAGTTACAATAGGCAGCCATTAACTTGAAGAAGGTACACTAGGGTGCCAGGAACATTAAGAAGGTACACTCTTGAGCCAGTAGCATGACGTAGGTACACTCAACTGCCAGTGACATAGAGAAGGTACACTCAGGACCCAGTATCATGAAGAAGGTACACTAAGCAGCCATTAACTTAAAGAAGGTACACTAGGGTGCCAGGAACAAATAAAAGGTACACTTGGGAGCCAGTAACATGAAGAAAGTACACTCGGGAACCAGTAAAATGAAGAAGTTTCACTTGGCAACCAGTAACATGAAGAAGGTACACTTGAGAGCCAGTAACACGAAAGAAGGTACACTAGGGAAACAGTAACATGAAGATTTACACTTGAGACCACTTAACATGAAGAAGGTACACTCTGGAGTCAGTAACATGGAGAAGGTTCACTCGGAAGCCAGTAACATAAAAAGGTACTCTAGTGAGCCAGTAACATGAAGCGGGTACACTAGGGAGCCAATAATAGGAAGAAGGTACACTAAGGATACAGTATCATGAAGAAGACACACGAAGAAGCGAGTAACATGAAGATGGTACAGTAGGGAACTATCAGCAAGAAGAAAGTAAACTCGGAAGCCAGTAACATGGAGATGGTACACTATGGAGCCATTGACATGAAGAAGGTTCACTCGAAAGCCAGTAGCACATAATGCTACTCTAGTGAGCCAGTAACATGAAGGTAAACAAGGGAGCCAGTAATATGAAGAAGTTACACTAAAGATACGGTATCATGAAGAAGATACACTAGGGAGCCAGTAACATGAAGAAGGTACAATAGGGATCTATTAGCATGATGAAGGTAAACTTGTAAGCCAGTAACATGGAGATGGTACGCTATGGAGCCATTAACATGAAGATGGTACACTTGAGACCTCGTTACATGAAGAAGGTACACATCTGGAGCCAGTAACATGGATAAGATTTACTCGAACGCCAGTAACATAATAAAGGTACTCTAAGGAGCCAGTAACATGAAGAAGGTAAACTAGGGAGCCAGTAACATGAAGAAGTTAAAGTAGGGAGCCATCAACGTGAAGAAAGTACACTAAGGATCTAGCAACAATAAAAAGGTACAATAGGGAGCCTTAACATGAAGAAGGTACACTCGAAAGCCATTAACATGGAGAAGGTGCACTAAGGAGCCAGTAACATGAAGAAGGTACACTCGGGAGCCAGTAACATGATGATGGTTCATTCGGAAGCCAGCAGCATGAAGAAAGCACACTGAAGAAGGTTCACTCGGGAGCCAGTTACGTGGAGACGGTTAACTCGGAAGCGAGTAACATAAAAAGGTACGCTATTGAGCCAGTAACATGAAGAAGGTACACTAGGGAGCCAGTAACATGAAGAAGTTAAAGTAGGGAAACATTATCATGAAAAAGGTACACTAAGGAGCCAGTAACATGAAAAAGGTACACTAAGGAGCCAGTAACATGAAGAAGGAACAATAGGGAGCCATAAGCATGAAGAAGGTACACTAGAAAGCCATTAACATGGAAAAGGTACACTAGGGAGCCAGAAACATGAAGAAGGTACACCAGAGAGTCAGTAACATGAAGAAAGTACCACAGGGAGCCAGTAACAAGAAGAAGGATATCTTGGGATCCATTATTCTGAAAAATATACACTAGGGATTCAATAACAAGAAGGTACATTACAGAACCAGTAACATGAAGCAGGTAAACTCGAGAGCTAGCAACATGAAGAATGTACACCAGGAAGAAAGTAACATAAAGAAGGAAACAGTAACATAGAGAATATTCACTCGAGAGACAGTAACATGAAGAAGGAACACTTGTAAGCCAGTAACATAAAGATGGTACACCAGGGAACCAGTAGCATGAAGAAGGTACTCTAGGGTGGCAGTAACATTAAAAAGGTACACATTGGAGCCAGTAACATAAACAACGTTCACTCGAGAGCCAATAATATGATGAAGGTGCACTAGAGAGCCAGTAACATGAAAAAGGTACACTAGGGAGTCAGTGATATCAAGAAGGTACACTAGGGAGCCAGTAACCTGAAGAAGTTACACTACAGAGCCGTTAACTTGAAGAAGGTACACTAAGGAGCCAGTATCACGAAGAAGGTACACTAAGGAGCCAGTAACATCAAGAAGGTGCAATACGGAGCCATTAACATGAAGCAGCTACACTCGGAAGCCAGTGACATGGAGAAGATTCACTAAAGAGCCAGTAACATGAAGGTACACTCGAAAACCAGTAACATGAAGATGGTACACTAGGGAGCCAATAACATTAAGAAGGTTTACTTGGGAGCCAGTAACATGAAGATGGTACACTGGGGAGCCAATAACATAAAGAAGGTTTACTTGGGAGTCAATAACATGAAGATGGTTCACTTGGGAGCCAGTAATACGAAGAAGGTACTCTATGGAGACAGTAACATAAGGAAGGTACACTAGCGAGGTACTAACATGAAGATGGTAAACTACGGAGCAAGTAACATGAAGAAGGTATACTAGGGTGCCAGTAGCATGAAGAAGGTATACTTGTGAGCTAGTAACATGAAGAAGGTACACTCGGCTGCCAGTAACATAAAGAAGGTATATTCGGGAGCCAGCAATATGAAGAAAGTAGGCTAGGAGGCCAGTAACATAAAGAAGGTTCACTAGGGAGTAACTTGATGAAGGTACACTAGGGAGCCATTAGCATGAAGAAGGTACAGTAGGGAACCAATAACATGAATGAGGTACATTAAAGATACAATAACATGAAGAAAGTAAACTCGGAAGCCAGTACCATGACAAAGGTTCACTTGGGAGCCAGTAACATAAAGAAGGTAAACTATAGAACCAGTAACATGAAGAAGGTACACTAGGGTGCCA
>JAUUDW010517102.1:0-19826 GCA_032361385.1 Panulirus guttatus | reverse complement strand
AACCCCTTCTCATACTCCTCCTCCCTCACACCCTCTCTCTTCTCTCTCTCCCTCCCTTCTCCCTTCCCCCAACCAAACATCCACTCTCTACCCCAGTAAAAAATTTCTGTCACACACACAAGAACAGTTATGGAGAGCTGGGAGAAAAAATGCCTACATCTCTCGGGCGCATCGAGAGAAGACGCACCTGCAGACCACTGCTACTACCACTACCACCCTGCCTCTTCCCAAACAATGCTCAGCGGTCGACACTACAAAAACCCTCGCTATCCTGGACGTCTCTCCCTCAAGTGTTGTGAATGAGCTTAAAGAATAATCAGCGATGATCCATCGAGGTTTAAGCTCATGGTATCGTAAATCCAGCGAGGCCGGTCGGCCACAACGGGGTATCTCAACCGTTCTGGGAGCTATAGAAAATTACATTAGCATTGCAAACCTCCTTCTCCTCCTCCTCCTCCTCTTCCTGGTGTTTCTCTCCTCCTTCTTCGGGCTTATCGTGTTCCACACCCACGATGAGACGCAGCTGAGAGACTGTCTTTAATTAATCAAAATAATACATCTCTTCATACCCACTAAATCTTTACATGATTCTAACTTTCCGAACGTACCATGAAATCAATATTCTTATATAGCGCAGTTCTGTCAAAGCTCAGAACAACAAAAGCTCGTTTTCTGACACCAACATTTTCTATTATCTTTTCCTTTTCTCACCATCGCTTTTCTGGTAACTTTTATTCATTGTTATTCTAAGATTTGCTAACTGGTATCTTAGTCTTTCTAAGTTCTCCTGATACCCTCATTCTCTAACGCCATCGTACATTCTATACTTTACACTTGTCTTCTGTCAGCATCGCTTTCTAAGTTTTTTTTTATTATCATTTTCCTATCCTCCTTACACAGTCGTTGTCTAACACCTATCCGAACCCCTCAAGCCATCACTTGATTCTCATTCATCCCTTCCTCAGACTTTAAAACTATTCTCCTTTTAAGTTTACTCCAAAAAATTAATCGTGATGTGATAAAAAAAAACTCAAGTCTTCGACCCTCTCCTTACCCGCATGGGTGGATCAAGTATCAAAAGCCTTTATCCACATCTACTCGGAATGGAACAGGTGTACAAAGGCTCTGTCAGCACGGGCCCGCCAGGAGCCGACCTCACATGGGTCCGAATCTTGGCCACGGCAGTCAGCCCACAGCCAATCCCAGCTGTTCATCCTGCTCCTCGGGTCTGGTCGATAAATGGGTACCTGGCATAGGCTGATGTGTGTTTGTGTGTGTGTGTGTGTGTAAACAAAGTAGTAATCACACCCACACACACACACTGAAACTCCAAGACGAAACTTAAAAAGTATCAAATTTGTCAACCACATTCCCAGTAGCAAGGAACGAGACGTAAATAATAAAGTATAAAAAGTGTAACCTCCTAATCATTCACTAAATAAGACGTCACGTAATATGCTTCAATTCCTCTTCAATCAAACAAATTTAAGCAAATGATATATCATCACCTCCCAATATGAAACGAAAGTTTAATCATAATCAGTAAATTCTAATCTTCAAAAAATCTCTTTGTAAAGTAATTTACATAAGTGGCCAGGGGTATGCAATTCAAGTTCATCTCATAAATACATTCTGGTATTGACCAAAGTATGTAAATACCTCTGGTGTGATTAAGAATGTGTATAAATCATGCAATATCAGGATAAATATGCGAAGCAGTAACAGTCACATGAAGAAATCAATCTACTTAAACTGAATACGTAGTGGTTATTTTGCCGACTAGTTGGCACTGATGGATTCTGCCAATTACTCGGTAAATGGAAGTCAAACGTTATTTTTCCGACATAGCGTATTTACGACGTTGCTTATTTTCATCTTTCATTAGACGTTTATTCTCATCTTTTAAAAGATTAGAATATACATTTAAATGAATCTCAGTTTTTACAAAAACGTGTTTCTGTTGAAACTGTCAAGTAATCCAAAAATAAAATTCAAATTAAACAAAAATAATCGGCAAAATACTATTTGACCAACCGGAACCGAAAAAGTCTGCAAAATAACCAGTGTCTGATGAGTATCAAAGATGACTGTCTTGGTTCTGAGCTTACTCGAAATATTAACCGTCTTGTGGACCATGCTAAAAAAGTAGTTAACATTTAAGAGTAACTTACAAATTGACTAAAATGTAAAACATGTATGCCATTAACTGTTCGCCGGTTCTCCCCATCAACATATACAATAGTTAACCTTAAAATTCGTTTTCTTTGAATAAAAATATTACACAGAAAACGAATCTTCACGCAATCTTGAGAAATAAAGCCTTTTGTATTATTCCCCTCTACAGGAACCTTACTGTATATGTTAAACTTACTACAAGTTTAAGAATAAGATGAGTTTATCTTACAAGTGGCATTTCATACACATAATATCATGAGACGCTTAGAACAAGCGACTGATATTCCTTAGCACTTTTAAGAAAGTTACGTCACTAACCAAGTAGCTACGTCAGTCCTCTCTGTACAGTATAATGCGAGTCAGAACCTGATCTCCTCCAGGAATTTCTCACTCCAAAGGAATCCATCAATCCCCTACTACAGGAAGCAGCGCAGCTTTTTCAAGTTGCAGGTGTCTCTTCAGACAAGGGGATCCTGGTGACCATTAAAAAGATTTATACAAACCACTTTACGCAAACTAGCCAACCTTTAAAGACACAGTACATGGAATCAAAGCTCCAAAACTTCAATAAAGGTAATTCCCAACCCCATCTCATGGCCTCACACTTGAACATCAACCAACCTAGCTCTAAGAGCACATACCACAAGGGAATGGAAAGACACACTACCAAAGCTTCTCCCCACACGTTACACACACCTCATAAAACAAAGAAACCAGCCGAGATAAAAACCACTCACCTCCAACAAAAATCAAAGAAAAGATACTAATTCAAAATAGTACCATCACTTAATCACCGAAAGATAAACTGAAACCCGGCAAAATTCTGCAGAGAACCCTAGACAAGATACAGCAACGGTTGGACAAGTGGTTAATGAAGTTAACCCATGAAAATTTAAGTCATAAAGGGAAGGAGTTTAAGCACGGCAGACTGAGCACCATATTGGAAGTAAGAGATTATGATAATCTTTAGGAAACAAGGAGTAGACATCATGACGAACTTGTAGCCACAGAACTTCAAAAGAGGACTGAAGGAGGTAAAAAAAATTTTGGTTAAAGTCAAAAGTACCTTCAAATGACATGGAGTGTGAGATATTTAGGAAAAGGAGGTCAGCACCAGCAGCCTTCCACCTCCCCAACCACCCACACGTATCTATAAATACCGAGTGAATCAATAAAGACAAAATTACTCAAGTGCAGAACAGGCTAGGAAAACAGTTTAAATAATGAGTTATGTTATGAATTTTTGATTCTCTAGTCCTACTTACTTCCTATGAATAATGGTAAACACATCATCATAGCCATCGAATTTCAATCTGCAAAACAACTGCTCCAAGGAAAAATGTCTACCTTATTTCCCGATTTCCCTTGTTTTCGCCAAACTAAAGCTTAAGAAAGACTTAATAAATTAAACTACCTTTAACTTAATAAAACACATAAGCAAACATACGTGCGCTGGCTTTAAAAAAAAAACTGCTTTGTCTTCGAGACTTCCCTAAAATGAAGAGCGTTTGTAAAGTGACAGAAGAAACAGACAAGTGACTACATAGCCCGTCACCCCTGTAGGCTAATTTATCAACGACCAAATATAAACCTGATTTACAGTGTCTTCTATCTACTTTTGATAGCAGGGACGGCTGCTGTCTGGATGAGGCGACCATACCCAAAATTAGTGTAAAACTTAGAACTTCCGTTACTTCCGTTACTTCGCCTTGTTAAGAACCTTCTATTCGCTTTCCCCAACTTTTGACCTTTACTTACCGAGGTAAAGAGCTCATAGTTATTCGCCTTTCATCCAACCTGATGTCTGATTGCAATGCAAACATACTAATAATTATGCTACTTTCGTAAAACTTACATTCATGGCGAGCAAAAATCGTCAACGCTTTTATACGTTGTGTCAACTTCATGACATTAGTAAACACAAGGTAGGATTACGATAATTATAAAGACGTACGGTGAAGGTCGTATGGCGGAGAGACCATCCTTGAGTCAACAAAATGAATGTTTATATGTAGTACTCTTGGTTTATGAGACGGTTTCTGAGTTAATGACCACTAGCTATTGATTATTATTATTAAATCCAAGAATCTGCATATTCTTGATGTACTAACTGAAGTGTCTGTACGTTTGACAGGCGAAATAACCTCTCCATCAACTTCCGCACGTCCTTCAGACTGATCAAGAAATGAGGAAACGTATGAGACCATATATGCACACACATCCGCTCAAATATCTATCTGTCTTATAATCACACCAGTACCAATTTCTCTGAGAGTCCTGGTGTTACCCAGGACCTATCTAAAGGCATTTCCCGCGTCGACGCGGAAGCGCCAAGAACAGACGAAGATTCATTCCATTAGCATCCATTTTCAAGCTGTCATGTATAATGCACCGAAACCACAGCCTTCTATCCACAACAAGGCCCCAAAGATGCCATGGTTCAGTCCATTCAGAGCTCATCGTCTCCTGTATACCACATCGCCCCAGTATACTCTATGCCGTGTACGTTTTTCACCCTCCCGTATGTTTAGGTAAGGAGCATTCGAAATCTTTTTCACTCCATCTTTCCATCTTCTGTTTTGTCTACCCCTTCTCCGCGATCCCTCCACTTAGGTACCTGGGTTGTTGAAATGGTTTGGACATATGGAGAAAATGATGCAGTATATGCATATAACGAAGAAATGAAACACGAGAAGTTCCCAAGCGCACTTTCGTGTAAAGGTCACATCGTCAGGGGAGATACAAGAATGCGATAGAAGACGTAGAACAGTCAGTTGATGTACAAGAAAGAGTCGCAGGGAGCGGCGATCGGGTGTGGGGGAGAAGAGATTGTATGTGTTATCTTTTTTCCTTCATGCATTTATAATGAGCTGTGTTGTGTTGGGCGTGGTGGCGTCTAGAATGGATGAAGGCGAGCAAGTACGAATATATACATGTGTATATATGTATATGTATGTGTGTGTATATGTGTGTATATAAGCATTTATGTGCGTATATGTTTGCATGCGCGTGTATGTGAGCGGGTGTGTCTTTCTTCGTCTGTTTTCTGGCGCTGCCTCATTGACACGAGAAGCGGCGATCAAGTATGAACAATATATATATATATACAAGTGAGTGGGTAAATGTACTCAAGGTTCAATCTTGGCACGCTCTCTTGTCAATGACATTCCGTTCTCGGGTGTACCATTACTGGCACATGTTGTGTATGTATCTGTAAGCGTAAGGGCGATTTTATGTGGATATGTATGTAGTCTATGATGTGAAATGATAACCAATTTGTGCATATGAAGATTCCCTGATTCAAGCTTGGCACGGATTCTTATCAATGAGAGCAAGTTCTCATGGTGCCAATGTTGGCACTGCTCGCATGCGAGTTCCCGGGGTGCCCTTACTAGCGCAGATCAGCCCTTGTGGTGGACGGTGTGTTGTGTATGATGACGAGCCACGGCTGAGTATACTCTTTGAAGTATGAAGACATATTATGACGTTATGAACGATTTTACATCAATGGCTTAACAGGAAAACAGAAATGCTAACTTCTAAACCGACCAAATGTAATGATATATATTTCAAACAGATCAAACACCATCCCAACGCTTAAGATGCCAATTTCGTTGCATTATACATGAACAAAAATTCTTCCTGAGAAATTGCCATGGTAAACTTTTACCCCAGACTTTCCTCTTGTCTTTTTGAAACGTGAAATATTCACTATTGTGATGTAGCGCATTCACCTTGACCTCTGGCTCAGCTTATAGAAATACGAGATACAATAGAAAGAACGAAGAAAATAGTGATTCATACATAGTTCGAATTAATAGCTAACGAGAGCTAAGTGATCATTAATCCAAAAATCTTAGTACACCAATAAAACATAAATATATTACAAAAAAGAGGTATTGTACGAAAATAATTTCCGTGAGTTGGAGCTAAACAATTTTGAAAAAATGTACGAAGGCGCCACCTTCAGGTTATTGTTGTCCTGTAAGGTGCAGATGACAAAACAGTGGCACCCCTGAACTTGGCTGCGGCACTTCCAGCCCTTATGGCTCATTTACCAAACAAGTAAGATGCATTGGTGTGAAAGAGATGTAGTTGAGGCCTGCAGTGTACGATGCACGGCTAAATTTAAACATAAATCCCTCAACAGTATAAACGGGCAATACAGGAAGTGGATCATAGGGCAAGCGGTCCTTACAATAGAGGTCTACTCCAAGTCACAAGACCCTTGTTATATGGCTTTTTTTTCTTAATTTTAGTTATAAGTATCGACTTCTTGTGCACGATTTTACAGATAGATTAATGGAATTGCTTGATTAAAGAAATGTTGCAAAATTCTTTCATTTATCTAAGTTGGCGAAAAAAGAATTGTGCACAGTAAACCAGGTCAAGGTAATTTGTCAGAAAAAGGAAATATATGTTTAAGTTGATAGATTCTAATGAAAGTGGTACCAATGGATTCTATAAAGTCTGTAAAACGTGGTTATTTTTTTTTCATGTAGCTCCTCATACTCTCTCAGGGTGAAGTCCCCACAAGGTAGGCAGAGCTTTGAAGTAAGGTAAAATTACTCTTTGAATATAATCATACCTCAAGATCCACAAGGAACTGAATGGTACTACTTTCAATACAATACATAAATTTGAATAGAAACAGGAAAGACGAACATTCGTTTGGCAGCATGTTGATATTCTATAAAGTTTTATTAGTTTATCATAAATTAAAAAAAATATTTCTCAGTATTTGTCACTTTCCCATGGAAAAGCTGTCATAGGCCTCTCTATACAGGCCCCTCAATGAAAAAGAATAAGTCTTTTATCTGTTTTCATTTTACCTTTACTTCAGTTTTCCTAAAAAGATTATACTGGGCATGATTAAGTGAGAACTGTATGTCATATATGAGTACCAACACAGGCAGGAAGGGATGGTGGGCCCCAACTTCATGTAAAGTGGCACAGCCTCAAAAGATTGTCTCGGTAAAGTGCCAGATGGATGTATATTGTCAGCCAGCATACCCCCTGTGGTGGGCACAGCACTATGTACAGAAAAAGACTAAAATAAAATCATATAACTTGCCTTACAATTTTCCTGCATTGATGAAGTGTAGGTGAAACCATTCCTTTTGCTGGAAATAGCACTTTTGAACAAAGACTCCACCAAACTAATTGAATGCTGCTGCTTCCATCGATACATCACACCATACACATTCATTTCTGCAAGATATGATCAGTCATAGACATTTCATAAAGATTGTAAGGAAAAATTATTATTTTTCATTAATAATTACCAACTGCCTTACCTTCTCCTAATATGAATAAATTCTGCATCCTAATGGATGCATTCCGTTTCCAAGGATAAAACAACATAAACAAAAGATATCAGAATCTACCTAAAAGGTACCAAAATATATTTACAAAGATGTCAACTCTTATGTTTATAGAAAATACCAGGTATCTTCTCTATCCCTGTATTATCCTTTCGAACCTTATGATGGATAAAACCATCAACTAGATGGGAAAGAGGTGCATATCCTCCAAAACAAAAGAATAAGCTCTTAATAAACCAAATGTTTCTTGTTTAGTGCTCCAAAATGGATGTTACATTGTTTTATAGATATTTCATTGTATTTTATTAAGTTATCATTTAAGACAACTTTCCTATCTCAAAGGAGCCCATCTTATTCCACTTTCAAAGTTGCAGGGGCCTCATAAAAGGAGTTTTGGGGTTGCACAACTTACCCACACACTAACATTGTTTTGCTTCATCAGAACGCCTGAACGGAATGCAAGATGTGCAGATGGATTTGTATTATTCAGATGTGAGGGAAAAATACTGACATCGTAAAACAAAGGAAGTTACATCAAGTCATTTAACAGAAAAAAGGGTTAGTTAAGAAAGGAGAAAAGTCTAGTTTCTACCATATTATTTTTTTAAGTGTAGGGGGATGGAGGCTAAAGTTGTGGTAAAGCACAAGTAACTTGTATTGCTCTATCATTTAGGAAAGTAAATAGGAAAACAGAGTGTTCTGACATGAGAAGGTTTGCTCCAAGTAATGCAACAACTCTAGCCAGTGTTTACAAGTGAATCATGTGGTATGAGGATGCAAGTCATGGAGATGCAATGCTTTTTTTGGGGAAGACTTTTGGGTTAGAAGACTGAAGAATTAGGATATATTTATTAATGGAATACATACACTGATGAGGAAAAGATTGTAAGAAGTACATGCTTAGAAATTTGTATTGGCATGTGCAGTGAATATATTGGGAAAAAATGACAAATTTCAATTGTGCTGCTATCAGTGATAATACTAATCATGATTTCAGCCTCAAAAGATCAAACACAAATAAAATTTAGTCATTGTAAGTTAGGAATCTTATGAGTAGGGGATTAAAGAGGAGGTGAAAGAATGTTAAGAGTAAATGGCTGCAAAAATGAGTTGTGAAATGGGATGTACACGAATCATGTTGGTTTTAGAGGTCGTAAACTTTCCATATTGCTAATAATACAGTAAACTTCTCAGCATCAAAGTAATGATATAGATAGCTCTGGAAAAGTGTATGCTGATACTCCTTCTTTCTCGTCAGGAGTGACCAGACAACAAAGCAGATGAAGAATGATGCCAAACATACCATCTGTAGCTAGTAGGCATGCAAGTCCTAACCGTCAAAATAGCAGTCCCTCTAGTAGCAGCCAAGATCTTCAACAGCATACTGAACTGCCCATCCCAATGGCTCAGGAATGTATAGAGGTTCCAGGGTTATTGGCTGGTTTTACATATGTACATAATCATTTTGATGAACCAAACTCACGTTGTGTTCGTGACGAACCAAGTCAACCAGTGGTTCAGAGTAACAAGGTAACAAAAATTAAACTCACAAAATCTCCAAGTCCTTCTCATGAGTCAAACAGATTTTATGTGCTGCCTGCTGGAGGTATGAGTATCTCTGTCCCAGAACTTCCTCCAGAACATACAATAACTGAAAGAAATCTCCAGATGAACTTCTCATCTCAACCTGTAACTCAGCTTGAAGACAGATCATCAGCAACGTATAATGGCCCACCCATCATACCAACAACAAAAACCCAAGGAAGCAGTTATTTACCTCTAAGTATGGAACTGATTGCTGGGAGAGGCCAAACCAGTGTGCCAAGCAATGGAAATAAGAACACTAGTAGCACCAAAGTACGAAGTCTGCCTCCATCCCATACTCTTGCTAAGTCTGCCTCAATCATCAAGTCTTATTTTATCTCGGGTCCTGAAAAGCAGCAGTCAAAGAGTGCTGGTTCAACTCCAGACACCGAGACATCTGTCAAAACGAAAATGTTGGGATTATGGAATAATGTGAAATATGGTAAGTCAAGCAGCATTATATTGACATTTAAACGTGAATTAATAGATTCTGAGTAGTACTTTTTTTAACTCAATATACATATCTCTACCAGGTAACAATGTATTGTGAAATTTTCCTTGCACCTTATCTACACATTTCAGCTGCCCTTTAGAAATCTATTGTAGCTTTGTCAGTAAAGATTATCATATTGATCTTAACCTTCAGGTACATAATATATATTATTGAACAAGTGTAAGTCATGTATGAGAATGTGTGTTCCATTGTTTATCCTTCATGGCATTTTATTGTCATTCAAATTTAATTGAAGTATCCATTATTTTTAGGTTGGACAGTGAATTTGAAGACCAATTTCTCAAGAGATTCACCAGTTTACCTCTTGGGTTCTGTGTACCATAAGTGTTTTGGTGAAGATGGAGACAGTTCAGCAGAAGGTACGCCATTACTGACATCTTTAACTTGAACCAAATAAATTTTATGAATACAGTAAACATCCATTCTAATGGGCTTCAGCTTATCAGAACTCGACTCTTTACAAACCCCTCAGACCCCACCAGACTAAGTTTAGGACCGAATGGAAATTTCCATAAAAATATGTTGCAATGAAAATTTAGTTCATTAAGAACCCACTGGACCGAGTTTGAAATGTAACAGAATAGTCCTTGGTCTGGGATGCTGGGTGTCAAAATGAAATGTGACAGCCTGTTGCACATCACCTCACTGCATTTCTTCTTTACTTTAGTAACATACAATGTTCACTGTTCACACACACAGTTTTTCAATGATTTACAATAATAAAATGGTGCACTATTATATTTTGTGCATTTAAACTTACAAAGATAATTTAAGTAGAAACTTCAAAATGTAACACAACATCACGTAATCATATCAAGCAGTCTGCAATAAGCACATACATGGTTGACACAATCACACTCGGAACTTGCATTTTCACACAATCGCTGTTGTTTTTCATGGTACAAAGTCCTGTCTCTTTGTATAAAATCTTGCCAGATGAGAGTGCTATCACTGTCCTATGTGCTAGAAAATCCAAGAAATATAACAATGTTAAGAAGCTAAAGATTATTGAACGTCATGAGGAAAGGGAGAGTAGTTTGTGCCTCATATCAGCCCCATGTTTGACCAGTAGGTGATTCCAGGTGACTTACAGGTGACTCTGAAGCTATTTCCTTCTAATTCAGAATAGTCTTTGCAACTTCCTGAGCACCTCAAACCTTGATGGAGTAAGGTAGGGTTCCATTACAAATGTTATTTTATTTATTCAATGTTCCTTAAAAACATTCATGATGTAACAGAGATTGGTTCTAATGGACATCCATTCCCTGCTGCTAGCTTTTTATTTTTAGGATGTACATATCTGTAAACTTTATTTTTTTTTTATAAGATATTCAGGTCCTTTAAACTGACAAGAAAATCAGAACAACAACAGTATTCAAGTTCCATACTATACGGTTACCCTTCTTTTCCCAGAGGTTGAGAAGAATGGCATGGAGGCATTTAAGCGGCACTTCCATAGCCTGGTGTGGTGCACGTACCGGCGACAGTTCCCTACCTTAGAGGATTCCACCCTTACAACTGATTGTGGATGGGGCTGTATGCTCAGGACAGGCCAAATGATGCTGGCTCATGCTCTTGTTCGACATTTTCTCACAAGAGGTATTGTTCATTGAAATCTTTTTTATCTACTAGTAATTTTGTATTGGAGGTGCCTGTGTAATACGAAGGGACATTGATATAGTGCCTCGTATTGAAGTATTAATAAATTCTGTACCTGTACTTCTGAAGTTCTGACACAAGATACTGCATGTGAATGGAAACTTTGACCAAACTCAGAAAAAGTAACCTTAAACAGTTACAGCATATTAAAGTTTACCTTCCCAAGCACAGCATAAATGAAGTGTTGATATAACTTTTTTCCTCTGCATTTTATGGAGAAATATCTTTGAAGCTGATAATGTATCATCATTTCTTATGACCACGAAACTTAGCTATACATATTTGTTCAAGATGGTAATGTAGTCAACTTACAAAATTTACAGCACAGAAAAGGTACACCTATTTCAGATACATGTAGTGTCTTAGGCCAGAAAAATACATGACACAACCCTAATATTCTAAGAATTAAAGTAATTTACTTTATATCCTTGCAATTTGAATATGTAAGTTTTCGAACAAATATTCATGCAGAATGGAGATATAATAAGAAAATATTCTTGCAGAGTGGAGATACAATAAGAATGCTTTGGACGCACCTGAGGAACTGATTCATCGTAGTATAGTTCAGTGGTTTGGTGACTCCCCTTTGCCTCAGTGTCCACTATCGCTCCATAAGTTGGTTCAATTTGGCCACAGGTTGGGAAAGAAGGCAGGTGACTGGTATGGCCCTGCATCTGTTGCATATATTTTTAAGTAAGTTAATTTCCAGAACCTCTTTCATGATGAAATGATAGGCATAAACAAATTAGGAAATGTCATTATCACAGTAGGTTTGTGAGTGCAGCTGTAGGATAATGTACTTTTTCATAAAATACAAAAATTACTCTTAATAATTATGAAGATCTTTGGGACCTTTATAGTCTTCTGGGTTGTTGTACCAGTAACAAGAACATTGATTGTGACAAGTTTGAATAGATGTACATGAATCTTACTTTCAGTTGGAAAGAAAGGTTAAGGGAATATACATGTGAGAGGTGTGTTAGCATACTGGATTATGATGAAATGTGCAGTGAGCACTGTGATTACAGATAGCTCTGGTTTACAGTGCTGATTAACAGTTATGGTTGTGAGACATCGATATTACACCAGCACATGGTGTGCCACATCTATCTATCCTATCTATCTACCTATATCTCTGATGTCTGCTCTCTCATGGAACTCTATCACTGGGGTGGCCACAGCTGTACATTCTTGATAACTAGTGAACTTCAGTGCCGCTTTTTAGCTTTCAGTGCCTCACCCTTAACAGGTCACTGGCAAAGGGCAACTGTAGCACATTGTTGGCAGAGGCTCCTACGTAATGTTTCTACTAACTACTTCTACTGATTATGTCTACCTAATGTTCTTGCCTGATGTTGCAACCTCCCTCTACCTCATGCTCCCACCTAATGTTCTTACGTACTACTTCTTCTTAATGTTTCTACTTAATGCTCCTGTCTAAATGTTCCTACATACTACTACTTTCTATTGCTTCTACCATTTTGCTAAAAGGCAGGGCTGGCACATGGTGCTCACTGCAGGAAAATCTTGTTACAAAAAATGAGCTGTGTGAGTTAAGTGTCGTCAAGTGTTTTGTGTAACAAGGAGAGATTGTTTGTTTGTGGAAAGAATGCCTGATGTCCACGTATGGGTGAGGTAAAAAGAAAAGACAGCTACCTGGGTCACATCTTGTGTATATTGCTGTTACATACTTTAATCTGTCATGCTTCAGTAAAGTGACTAAGATTAAATACTGCAGACATTTGAATGCATAATTTTATGCATTCCTTAGTAACCTTGTATTTATATGAAGTATCATACAATATGCAACTTACATGTGATGGAGACACACATCTCTGGGTTTGATACTGTATAACTTATGATCCTTTTTAGTTTAGTAATCAACAGAAAATTACTTCTTAATTGTTTCTTTTTATGATGTTTTACACACTTCAGTGTAATATTTTTGCATTGATATTCTTATCTTCTTTGATTTGCAGAGAAGCTGTTGAGATGGGTTCCAAATGTACACCTGATTTGAAGAGAGTATGTGTGTATGTTGCACAAGACTGTGCTGGTAAGTACATGTAATTAATGGAAATGAATGTGCTATCTTAACCCTTAAATATTAGGCATGATCTGGAAAGTCTGTCACAGTGTTAGAAAAATGAAATGATAGATTATCTCTCGAAAGTAGTAAACAGTACACTTAAAGTTGTATTAATGCCTTTGTAATGGCTTGGTCCACTGCTGAGTGAAGGGCAGTGGATGCTCATGAACAACATGAATGTATTTAGAAATGTTACACTTTTCGCGTTGCAAATCAGTAAAGGGAAAAGTGGCCGGCACCTGTGGGGAGGATATATAAGGTTTTGTTTCTTTCTTTACCTTTAGTATAATTTCAAACTCTATTCATATTTCATATAGAGGTACAGCATGAATATATTCATAAATATTATACTTCAGTGAAAATAAATGTGCTGACAGTGAGCAATTAGTAAGTTTTAACTGAAAATAAATGTGATGACAATTAGTAGAAAGTAAGGAGGATGTTGGAGAAGTTTTTCTTTGGAAATATTTTAGCTCTCCTTATCATCTGCTATCAGAAATCCTTCATTACCCTAGGAAAGAGAAAATGATGAAGTCCTCCATTACCCCAGGATAGAGAAAATTAGTTGCATTTGTTGATTAATCTCTTCCACAAGCACAAGGTTAGTGGGTTGCCTCCCATGCTGGCCTTCCCTTACGTAATCCTGCTAAAAATCACCATCTAAGTCATTTATATCTTCACATGTCTCACATGATTTACACCTCCAACAATCAATGTATTTTCTGATGGGACAGTGTATACACATGACATGCAAGTCAGTGACTTGTAATGGTGGGTTTAGGGGAACAGTACTGAGGAAAGCATAATTTTTCCAATGTTTTCCTGGTAACAGGAGAGACCTCTATTAGCTACCAATTAGTCAGCTGGATATTAAAACAAAGGCAGGAAAACATTACCACATCAGTTGAAGTGGGCCATCGCTTCCCAAGAGCACATCAACTGATATGGACTTATGTTTAAGGGTTAAAACAATAGATTTGATTCACTTTATGTCTTCCATTTTTGCCTTCCTGTATCAGTGAAAACTAAATTTTTATATTTACTGTACTTGTATACCAGAATTGTAACAAGTCCTCAGAAATGCAGGCTTCGTGCATATTCTTCTTATAAAAAACTACACCAGCTTCTCTACCTTTCATTTGTTTTTCATGTACTTAACCAATGCCTCTCAAATTTACTAATATACATAAAGGGAAAAACCCTTTCACAGTTTCAAGCTATTCACTATCCTAACCAGCATTATACTCAGACTATCCATTTCATTCAAATTAATGAACCAATCTTTCCACTGCATTTATTTTGTGCAACCTCCATAACAGACATCATCAGTCTGCCTTGGCATTCCGTTTAATTCATAATCTGATTGAGCAAACAGATCATCTTCATATGCAGCAGCTGCTGTGTTAACCTGTGTCTTTTCTAGTGTGTGTAGTCTTATAACTTTATATTGATCCTCTTGATAAAACAACTATCAATACTAGAGGCTTTAGACTTATTCAGTCTCATTTTCATTCTTAATTATTGACCCAATAAAAAATGTTTTCTTCTAGTGACCCAAGTTGTACTTTGTAGAATTTCTTCTTACCTAAAAGAGATTTCCTTGTAGAAGACGGTATACACTTAATTACTATCTTAGCATTGCTAAGCATAGTTTGGTTCATGTGTAAACCTTATAATAAGAACATTACATTAACTAATTGATTCTTTCCTTTCTTTCCAGTATATATCCAAGATGTATTAGACTTGTGCTTCACAACATGTCTGTGTACCACAGGAAACCTCACCCTCTTGAGAAAAAATTTTGATAGAAAAAAAAGACAGAAAATGTATCAAGAAGAATCTGTACCTCAGATTACAGATCCTGTTTACCCCGAGACATTTGGAACAGCTCCTAATGCATTTGTACAAAATGGTAGAAACAAACAAATTAATGAGGAAAGATGTCATGTTTTTGAAGGCATGAATCAGAAGGGGAAAGATGTCAGACTGGACTCAGAAAAAATGAAAGATGGGAAATGTCAGATTAATATCTACAAGGAAAATGAAAGACATGGGGTAGATCACCAGATACCCACAGAAAATGTATCGGTAAGGAGTTGCAATGATTGGAAAATGAGTGAAAATGTTAATCAAGAAAGACAAGACAGATTAGAAGGCAGCCAACCAATACGGCAGTGTTCTAAGTGTGACAACTGGAGGTCTGTGCTCATCATGGTGCCTGTTAGACTAGGAGGTGAAGCATTAAATCCTATTTATGCTCCATGTTTATATTCCCTCTTCACTCATGATCTCTGTGTTGGAATTATTGGAGGAAGGCCAAAGCATTCACTCTACTTTGTAGGATTTCAAGGTATGACTTTAAAATGCATTGTATATATTATTTTTCCTTTTTCATGTTGCATGATATGTTTTAAATGTGTTGACTATCTGAACTTTAAGGAGAAAAAAAAATGAGTACTCTATTTCTTGATATGGGCAAGCTGAAGGTATGTACATCATATTAGAGTGCACAGTGAAAAAGTAAGCTCAGCTTGTGAGTTGTAACCTCTGAATCATCTCAACTGTTTGTGTACTAGTTGATGGCTTGTTTGTGGTGCAACCACAACCCACCAACCCCATTTCAAAAAAAAAAAAAAAAAAGGCAGCACTCCCAATTCATATTAATTTATATATGCATAAATCAATTTACTGTTACTTGTCTATGATAAAAAAAAATGTAAGGTGGATCTGATAATTTTTTCATCTTCAGCTTTCCCATGTTTAGGCTTACATTAATCGGTATATAATTGTGTAAATAGTTTTAAGATTTTAGACATTTTTAATGCCGGAATTTAAGCACTGAATAATCACAAGGTTTTCATGCTTCATAAATTTAGGTTTCTGTTATTCATAAATTCCACGAGAAAATCAAAGAGAAATGAATTTCTGGGCCTGACACTTGTGGTAAAGGTACAGCTTCTATGTCAGTAAATCACCTCCAGTTATGGATGCTTTACCAAACTGTACTGGGCTCACATGTGCTTTTGTATCCTTAGCCTGCCATTACTATCTATCTACCTATATCTCTGATGACTTCCCACCTGGAACTCCCTCAAGGGGGTGCCACGGAAATAGACCCTCCGTAACGAGTGAACTCCAGTGGCACTTCTTAGCCTTTCGTGCCTTACCCTTAACAGTCCACTGATAAAGGGCAACTCTAGCACAGTGTTTGCAGAGGCTCCTACCTTATGTTCCTACTGACCACGTCTACCTAATGTTCCTACCTACTTCCATCTATTGCCTCCATTTTGCCAAAAGGCAGGGCTAGCGCATAGTGCTCACCACAGGAAAATATAGAGTTGCAAAGAATCAAATGCTACTGGTTTCATGTTTGCTCATACATATACTTTACTTGAATGTGGTGAACACAGCCTTCCAATGGGGTGCTTCATAGTCATTCACTCTGAAGATTAAGTTGCTCTGTCAGGGGAAACTTTTCTTGGTTAATGTTTGAAATGTCGGTGATTGACAGAGACGATGGAGAGGTGCAAAGGTTAAAGAACTTGAGTAGTACCTTCAGCTGTGATAGTAGAGTAGAAACTAAGATGTCAAAATAATTGTTGTGGCAGGTAAATCTTCACAATTTTGTGGAGAGTAGGTGATCAGCTAAAGCATGATTTATTAAGAATAGTACAATCACACTAATATGGGCTCTTGAAATATGTGGTTATAATGGAAAATTGGCTTGTAGAGTGCAAAGAATTTTCTAAAAAAATGGATGTATACCTATGCAGTTGGGTTGCAGAAAGAATAAGAAACCCATAGGATAGGAAATATCATATAAGTACAATAAAAGTAAAGTAAGAGATAGGGAACTGAAGCAAGATTAAATTTTAATGAAACTGGATGGGAAGAGAAAGGCTTTTAAGAGTGTGATTCATTAAAGAGAACTGAAACTGATTAATTGGAAGAGGGCAAATCTATGAATGAAAAGGGTATCTAAGCTAGGGAATTTGAAGTGTGTGAGAGAGCCTCCCAAATTTGTAGTGAGAGAAGGCTAACAAGTTATGAAATGAATAATATGTAGTAGATGGAATTTTACATAATGGTTAGAAAATGTATATGAGTGAGTAAGGCCTTTTCTTCATCAGTTCCTAGCACTACCTAACTAGTGCAGTAAACATGTCTGAAAGAAAGAAAAAACTAATTTTATATTCTTTTTAATATTAGATAGCTGTCACATCAACAACCTGCACTTTTACATTCCTTTGACCTGAAATTCCTAACTACAAAATAATTTGCCAGAGGATTCCCTGATCCACCTTGACCCACACCTATGCCAAGATGCCGTGGTGGTGACACAGCAAAATTATCCTGTATCCTCCTATCACTGCTCTTCACCACGAAAGATGGCACTATCTAGGATGGACCCCTCAGCTACTTTGGGATTCTATTGCCACTCCAGGACAGATTTTTTACGCTTAATGGAGGAACTCCCAGAGGTAAGATTTACAATTTTTTTTTTTGTTTAATGATACTTAACAGACCAAAGCTAATGATGATCAAAAATTTGTTTCTCATTTATTTCTGCAAATGATAAAATATTATAACTAAAAGTAGAAAATTGACCTTCAATAGGTATAAATGTGCAGAACTCAGCATTTACAACCCAAAGATCAAAGCTTATTGACACACAAAACTGATCATTTGGCTAACTGACAACTCACACTGTATGTCCATTACAATCCCATTTACTAGGGTGGATTCAATATGTGAAGTCTATAGAGACTCGTAACTTTTATAGGGCACTTCATAGTTACCCCTTTCCACACAAAGATGAATTACCATATGATACTTTTCCATTTGTCTTTCCACTCTCACATACACAATACACCCACTGCACATGTTGACAATCATACCTCAAGCTTTCAACATCCGGATACATACTCTGTACATATTTTTCTTAGTCTGCCTCTTTTCATCATACCTTTTGCTGTACTGGCATGGATTACTGCCATCTCCTCATGTTTTATACAATTTGCCAGGCTTACTGTCTTCACAGGTTATCATCCATGCAGAATTCTAAACATAATACTTAAGGAAGCAATGATTTTACATGGCTTTACCTAACTGAACCTGCTTTTGGTTACATTGCAAGTGAAAAGTACCCATTGATTAGGTTGTCTCATCAGAGTACAATCTCATTGAAGAATTTCTCATGCCAAAGGAGTCCATTCTTTCCATGTTATTGATTTTTTGTAGCGCAGCCTTGAAGCTGCAGAAAACCAGGCATTAGAGGTCCTGGGACTAGATAATAATAATGATAAAAATAATAGTAATGGTTTCACAATGTTACACAAGTTAGAACAAAAACTCCAGTTTGTAGGCTTTTTGAATATTCTGTATATAATTTCCAATTCAGCCTCAGGGCACCCTAATTTCTTCTTTCTTGCAGTGCTTTGTTCTTTGTTTCCCATTTTTTTAGTGTCATCTCAAATCTTTCCCAATTGATATTACATAAAAATTTCATATCCCTTTCAGACACAAGAGCCTGTTTTCATCTTCCATTTGACATTCTTACTGTACATGCGTCAGAGTGAATGATCATTCTGCCCAGTTCATTTAATTCAGCTGGTAAAATTTCATGATCTGCATGCAACAAATGCTAGAGCTTACATTGTTTCATCATAGTTTATATTTACTGTGGGATAGGGTTCCCTCCTTGTTAATCATAGAATAAAGCCTTTCATTTTGTCCAGTTTGATTTTGGTTATGAGTAGGGATAACCAAGAAGGTTTGTATAACATTTGCACAGTCTGTATGCTGTGTTTGTAATTCTCAATTTTTTCCTATCACAGCTTGTTACACCCAAACAGCCAGGATTTGAATATCCAATATTTGAGTTTTTGGATGGGCGCTGTGAAGATACAGATGCATGTACTCGTCAAGTTAGCACCGAGGATGAGATGGCTGCTTCTCTGCCAGTAGATACTCCACTCCTTCCTCAAGATTCTGAGGAGTTTGTATTTCTTTGATCATTTACCCAGTGAAATTTATGTATTATACAAACGACTGAAAGTTGCTGTTGTTCAAGTCATATACCATTCATATTGGAAATACGGGAATGTATTAGTTATGATAATGATATTTATATTGCATTAAATATTTATCATTGTTAACAAATCATTTGTATTCTTTTGCCACAGTGAATGATCACAGTGTTCTTTCACTTCTGTACACTAGTATGATGTTAAGCTATGTGCAGTGTATGACCTTATTTTACATCAGTGGTCATTCTGAGTGGATGTTGATCAATGCCATATGTTATAATATGGTCTTTTTAGGTCACTCTTAGTAATCTTTTGTGAAGACTGCAAATGACATCCTTCAGTAAAGTGAGTATTTACACCTCCAAAGTAACAGTACAGATGCAGAGGCATGTTGTAGATATAGTTTCTTGTTACCATACAAGAAATCTTAATGTTTTATCTGGTCAGTACAT
>JAUUDW010516991.1:0-12219 GCA_032361385.1 Panulirus guttatus | reverse complement strand
AGCAGATGAGTAGGTTGTAGAGGATACTGTGATTCTTTTTCTTGTCCAATTATGGTACAGTTAAGTTCTGAGTGTATTTAGTTTCATTCTGACCTTTGTGTTGATGGTATGGAATTTGATATGAGGGCGTTGATTGTCATGTGTGTGTGATACATGTGATGACCAGTATGGTTGGAGTGTTTTTGAGTGGGATTCATTAGTCATTTTGGGAGATAGGGGGATGCAGGTTGGAATCACATATATCAGGGGTCAAGAGAGTGACAGCAAACATCTCTGGTGATGTAAACAAGCCAGTGTTCTAATTATGTGATACATTGTTGCATGTTTGTTGCTTTGGGAGTGTCTGGGTGCTATGCTATATTTGTGAGGTCATCTGCTTGTGAGGCGACTTTCACAATGTGTTCTGCATATGACAGCAAGTCGTATAGGAAGAGATTAAAGAGGGTTGGGGAAGAACAGCTGTATAGGAAATAACACTCTAGAGCTTAAGGATCTTGGAGGTGAAGCTTTTTGTGAGTGGGTTGGTGGTCAGCTATGAAGCTGAAAAGCCATCTTTTACTGTGGAGGGTGGTGTCAAGGATCTTTTGTGTAAAGTTGTGTTGGGATATTGTTATATGCTCTGTTGATATTCATTGCCACAGTTACTGTGTGGGAGGGGGACTGTGTTTGGTCGATCCCATCCAGGATGTATTGTGTGGGGTTTCTGTGAAGTGAATTGGTTTAAAGGTGTGCTGTTTAGGTGAGGGTGAGATGTTTTGGGTCATTTTGTTGAGGGCTACCTTATTTCACGGTGTATAAGTCGAATTTTGAAGGCTATTTTTGGACCCTATGACTTGGGGGGGTTGACTTATACACCGTGTCAACTATTAGTGCACCGTAAAATAGCTGTTCCAATAGCCATACTTGGCATTACTGAAGTACCTGTACGTGCCGTTGCTATTAAACCATTAAACAATTTACGGGTACCGGTACAGTGCCGATAGTTTGTTACGATGTCTTTGTGTTCCTAAAGAGCTTCCCTTATTACAATACGAGTAGGGGCGAGCTTACAGCAAATTTTCGCAGCGCGTTTATTTCGTGGTTTGTCAAATGCGCACGTTTTCGATGAACAACCACGTACAACTTTCCCGCTCTGTGATCGATGCCGGCAGTCTGCCGCCAGCAAACACACCACACTTTGCTACAATGCCCTAAGTCGGAAACATCGAACGACCCTTGATACTTAACTGTCAATCAAAACAGAACCTGCTTTGTTTACGTTGGGAAGTTGTAAACAGATCCAGTTTTGATAAGCACCTCGTTCATGACACGCCTACATCGACCTCACTCGCCACTTGGAATGTGGGCACAGCTAGGTGCCATGTGCCGGCTAAATACCAGAGTAGGCCTACCGGAAACATGAAACTTATTGTATCGTGTTTTCGCGGTCGGGAAATTTTCGCGGCTTTCTTACAGTCGCGAACATAGCAAAAATTTCCTTAAAAGTAAGGGTCGACTTATACACCGTGTCGACCTAATTCCCACAATTTGAGATCAAATATAGGGGGGTCAACTTATACACTGTGTCGACTTATACAACGTGAAATACGGTAGGTTATCATTTCAAATGGTACGAATTCAGTCACTTCCCGTTTTTGTTATAGGTTTCTGAAATACTTCCTTTCTCGAAATGGTTATATCTACATTTACCGTCCAGCCACAAGGATGTTAAGAATTTGCAGAGAATTTTGAATTTAGAAAGCTGAAAAACATTCAGTAGAGCCTACTTTGCCTCGACTTCGGAAATCCAAATATAAAGCATTTGCCTTTTCCTCTACTTAAGGAAAACGTACCTCAGACTATTTACATGGATAGATAAATTATTAGGTCTAAGAGTGATCTCCAGGTCCCCTGTTTTCTAGAGCTTGCATTTAGTATATATTTTAATGTATTTATAAATTATACTTGTGAGAATATTAACCTACCCTTTGATCTACCAGTTGGCTAAGGGCCAGTGGCCATAGCAGCCCAAGACTGGTGCTGTGTTGGTGTTTCATGCGGTTAAAGGGCTCAGCAGCAATGCAAGGCTGGTTCTTGTGTCTAAGGGCCAGCTGCAGCCCAGGTCTATCCCGTTGCGGGCCTTGCGGTTGCCAAGTGAGAATTCACCGACTTTTTTTTCCCTAAAGGCAGGAACAGACACACGCATGCTGGATGGAATTTGGCTAAACACGAACGCGCCTACATACACACGCGAGTACAAAGCTCCCTCTCCATATAGTAGAACTAGGTAATTGCATGCACACAGCTTAGGCTGGAGTGTATGTGTATGCACACAGAGAGTTAAAGACATGGTACACATATACAAGGCTATTAGGCGGGGCAACACGAGGGTAAAACTTTCTCGTACACGCAGGTAAACACAGGTTGTGAGGAACGCCACGAAAGTTATGGTTGGCAATAGTTACTGCAGGGTTGGCGGTAGGAAGGGTATACTTGTGGTGGAAAAGTAGTAGTATTTATAATGTTGAAGTTGTAGCAGCAGTGGTGGCGGTGGTGCTAGAGGTTTGTTAGTTATGATGCTGTCTACATATATCTGCATAACCATTTGCAACTGGTATTGCTGCAATGCAGTCACCCCACCGTACTGTGAATGGGGTTCGTTTCCCTTTTGAGAATAAACTCCTGAAATCTGGAATCTGACCGTGGTTGTCTGTAGCAGCAGAGGGTGGTAAATGGTTATAGGGATATAAATGTGTTTAGTGGTGGTGATTTATGTCAGTACCGATTAATATTCATAACAGTGGCGAATTACAACAATACTAATGAATGTTTGTAGTGGTGGTGAATTATAACAGTACTGATGAGTATTTAGAGTGGTGGTGTTTTATAGCAGCATTGATGAATGTTGTTTATTGTAGTGGTGATTGGTTATAAAGGTGGTGAATGGTTATAGTTATGGTAAATGATTATAGTGGTGGAAATTGTTCATAGAGGTGGTGAATTCTTATAGTGGTGATGGATGGTTAGAGTACTGGTGAATGATTATAGTGGTGGTGAATGTTTAAAGGAGTGGTGGATAGTAGCGACAGATGGTTAACCTACATCATCGATAAGCGGTTAGAGTATTGGTGAATGGTTATGACACTATGTGGTGATTATTAGCAACACTGATGGTCTGTTACAATGATTACAAGTACAGTTGACACATTTCATGCAATATGTTATGCAGATGCACACAGTATACGAGTCAGAGACACTATCACTAAACGAAAGCTAAGATATTACTGATGTTCCTGAATCTTGGTTAGATACTAAAGACATATCTATCCTGAGTATGCAGCTCCAGCGTACAGTCTACCCAGCTGTGATGGAGGAAACGAAATGGACGATGGTGTCTTGCTCTTGGTCAAAGTCAGCCTTAATACCATGTTGCAAAGTAAGTAGATGCTGCAAGAATATCGGCTCCATTTTTATAGATATTAACGAAATGATGTGTAAAAAAAAAAAGAATAACAACAATACGATTAGTTTACAGAAGTAGACAGAAGACTTTTTTGCCCAGTTAGCAGAAATTTATAATGAAAGTGATTCGAATATAATAGGAATTCTTTTAGTGTGCCGATAGCTAAGCGGAGAGAATCCCTTCCTGTTAGCTCCGGGCATGGTCTCTACCTAACCATACTTGATCCTGCCCTATTACAGTTCGCAAGGAAACTCACGACGCTTGATGTGAATACCTTAGCCTTACTTCTAGCAATAAGCAACATGGTAGAGCAAATTATGTAAATGTGTTAGAAAATAACAAAGATACAGGTATCGGATCTGTCTGTAGCAGTTCCCGTAGAGGCCGTATTAGGTGTTGATCGAGGTTGGTGGATGGCAGTGGGTCACTTTATACAGAAAGCCGAGGTCGTTAGGAGAATGTAGAAAGGCGGTTTGTGAAACTGGTTGCAGATGTGGGATTTCTTGAACTGCGCTGAAATTGGCGCTAAAGTCGATCGGTAGAGACAAGGAATGAAAGAAGAGCAAGCTAAGTTGGCATATCTACTACCCTAGTCGACACACGACAGCTCATGAGTAGTCTTACCGTACTGGTTTGAAGAACAGGAGGAAACGAAGAAGTTATGGGTCACCCATAGATAGCTGGATGGCTTAATAAACAGTCGCATGTTGTATAGACGCTAGGTTAAAATTCCTAGCCATGTGAACACACTTTTTTTTTTCTTTTTTGCAATGAGGGCACTAAGAAGAATTGAGTTTAGGTGAGGAAAGTGTCTGTTTTTCAGACCACATACGTAGGTTCGTGCATCAATAATGACACCAGTGTCAGCACCTGGGTAGGTATGTGATTGCATATGGTTTATTTACATCACTGTGAAACACGAGGAGGGTAATCTTCGTCCATCAGAAGTCAGTGAGGCACATCGTACTTCGAGCCACTGATGTCCGTCCTTTACCAAGGTTGGTCTGGCGGGGCGGCAGTGTGGTGGACGGGTGGCGGTGGTGCCCTGGGAGGCAGTGTGTGGTTGGCGGTGGTGTGGTGCGCATGTGAGTGCGTGAGTATTGTAGTTGTGGTTGGGTGTTGGTGCTGGCCGCTACTGGGACTGGAGAGGACAGCACCACGTCAGACGGCCGCCGGCTGCACCGCGACGAACACATGTACCACGCTGGGGTGTGGCAACCCGTGGGCTTCAGCCACAGAAGAGAGACACCGCAGGTGGCGGACCTTGTGCTGCAATAATCACCGTAATTGATGTGATGGTAATGACTCTAGTTTTATCTTTTCCCCTCATCTCCATCCATATGATTTTTTTTTTCCCGGGAAAGCATAGAATACAATACGCGTCATAGGCTAAATTTCAGCTCTTTGATGTTACTGAGTTATTTGGATTGGAAATTATGGATTAGAAGAGTCAGAGAAACCTTGGTTGTATAACTGGCATCACTAGATTAACTTTGATTTCCTAACTCACTGCTTGCTTCCGCTCGCCCCGTCCTTAGCTTCAGTCAAAATGACTACTTGCACGCGAGGGGGAAGCAGTAGAGTCGTGGGCGTTGAAAATAATTAAGGAGGCAGTCAAGGGGAGTTGTTTGTATGACTGGTTTATGTTTTTTTTTTTTTAAGATGTAGGGACGTAAGGGCAGCCATGTCTCCAGCTTGAGCCTACAGGAACGCTTACATCATGTGGTTCCCTCCCGCAGCAGGAGTTGTCATGTTGAGGGCTGGAGGAACACTGTGAGGCTGGGGCGCTCTTCGCGACCACTGGTCATCATTGCGCTACACGCACCCTCCTGCCTCAGGCAACACCATCAGGAGCACCGACAATACCTGATGACACGAACGTGTTGCTTGGGGACTGTGTACCAGGCACCGACACAACACTGCTCCTCTACTACGGCCAGTCCCTGACCTTCTCTCCTTTGCCTCCCGTCTTTCCCTCCTGAAGGTCGAACAAGGTTGCCACGGACAGCGGCGAGGTCGTTCGACCTCTGTGACCCTGGCTGGAGGACGGTGGTGACCTTCTGGAGGACCAACACATCAGTCATGGCAGCAGCAGCACTCTCTCTCCTGGTTCTCACGTGAGTGTTCCAACCCTTACACCCTCCACTTGCCATGTGTACACTTGTGAAACACCGTCCACATTATCCTGTAGTACATGTGTCTATTGCCTATCCACACTTTCTCTTCTTTTTCACCCCAGCAGCTGCGATCTACCTTATTTTTTCCAAAATCTCAAGTAATTCTTCTTTTCTCCCTTTTCGTTTATTCCCCTATCACTATCTTAGGATGGAACTTAAGGCCAGGACTCAGTGAGGGCTTTGAATCCATGAATGAAGCACTCGACGCAAGAAAGGAGACACATTATGATCTCGAAATTCGTGAAACTAGCTCATGGCCGAAGCCTTGTGAGGTACGAGACATAGCGTGGGAAGAAGAACCTCTCACAAATCATTAGGACACGAAGCTATTGCGGTTCTAATAATTCACCTGAGACCAGACAAGAACGAAACTCGACTCGAAGTATGAATTAGTTAATCCTCAACGGCGGACAAAGGTTTAGGGCGTGGTCTCCAGATGATAAGGATGGAGGGAGGAGAAGGAGGAAGAAGACACATCTGTAGGGAGGCTTGAGTCTATAAAGCTAGTGAGGGAACAGTAGTGATGATGGAGGTCAGGGCGCTAAAGAGATGGTTGGAGATAAAGGTGTATGTGTCACGCCACCTCAAGGACTTCTCGGGTGACACAACTACATTATCTGACGCACACACGATGGCGTCACATGTTACGCGCGACATTCTCCTGTTTCATAATGTTTTGAAAAAGAAAACTTTAGTTTTCGCTTATGATGGTATCATAGTTCATGCGTGTGGGACACCTCATAACCTAGCGAAGTGTGCCGAGAGAGGCTCGAACCAACGTCCTCGTTATTCCCAAGGCGACAGGATAGCATGATAGTCATTTTAGTTTCTGTGGCCAACAAGGTCACAGGAGGTCATGTTGAGGTTCCCACCTGGCAGATCATTCGATGACAACAGTCATCTGTCTATGACGACTTCGTCATGTCGAATCACAGTACGAGTGTAGTGTAGGGCGTTCTCCTACGTAACACGTCCTTTCAAATAACACGTTTTCCCTAGCACGTCCTCCCATGTTATGCCTCCTCACCTGTAACACGTCCTCCCATGTACAGTAGGTTCATCATTACTCGGGCCCCCATGGTGCTGGCGACCCCATCACTACCTCCTGAGTGTCACTTTATCCGATTCTTTTTTTCATATAAAAGACAAAAATATCGATATTTTACTAAAGTTATTTCAGATGGCTTGTGGGGTAAGAGAATCGGAATCACTCCTGACAGCAGCTACGAGTCTTGGCCTATAAATGCAAAGGAAATGAAGAGGATGAGTGGACTAGGATTGAACTATTGTCTGTGGACGGTATGTGTTATGAGGCGAGTCGATCGAGTAAGAAGCGACGTCTTCCGAAAAGAATGTGACAGCAAACATTGAGATTCTTAAATTGTCATGAGTATGGAAAAGGAGACTGGTTTCTCCCGCTGGACGCAGCTTCCCAGCGTATTCTAGAAATTAATTTTTCGCCAAATCAAACAGACGCGTGTAAGAAATCTAACTGTTGATAACATTCTTTCTGTAGTGTAAGACGACTAACTCTTAAAGTTAGGAAAAGGAAGGCAGTGGTTACCAGCCTAAGATTCTTCACTGAAGAAGGAAATTTGCGCGAAACCTCGTTTTTATCTGAACCTCAAGTGTGAGGTATAGTGGCCAATGTTGATTTACACTTGATCCGTGGCGGCGAATGTGAATGTTCTTGGTCAGTCTTTTTGGGCTATAAAGCTTGTAGGCAATCGGATAAGACTGGCTGATGTCACGGAGCCCAGCGTATAAAACTGAAGAATTCACAACCACAGCCATAAAATGCCTTTTATTGTTCTCAAGGTATGGCTGCTGACGGCGTAGTTGCCGCTGCTCGGTAAAATGATTGGTCTCATATCACGCGGCCCTAGCCGTAAAATACCTCCTGAACTCCATCATGCTATATAGGCAACTGTACTTACTACACGCTCCATGCTCACCAAAAGACCAATGGGGGTGTGGAATACTACATATGGCGTCCCTTAAAGGATTTTCGTGTGATCGAGTAATACCATTTTTGATGGAACAATAGTCCATTAAGGAAAAGGATTTCTGTTATAAGAACGTTAGAGAGAAAATAAGAGTAACACTGAAGTCACAATCAATAAATATTTATGAAAATAAGAAAATGTAACATAAATCATGATCTATGACATTCAATACGTATTCCTTCTTACATGAATTGTTCACATTACACATTCAGATGAAGAACCCCTAAATCATCTGAAAAAAAAATTGATGGCACTTAATTTATGATTTCTTATTGTAGTGAGAGCGTTACGGTGTTAGAATCATCTTGAAAAGGTAAAGTTTTTTCGATTGGTAGTTAAAGCTTGACGTTGTCTCTCATCCTTAACGACCTTGGCGGTCTGAAGCCCAGATTAACCAACGGTCCAGCCAACGAGTTCTACTGTACAACGTTTGAGCGGGGACTGTACCCAGTGGAGCCAATAAATAAGACTTGTCGCATAGTTTGCAAAAAGCTCTGCTCTGCCGGTAACTCAGAGCCTCTAGTGCCCCAAACGAGCTGGTATGGGTGGAAGGAGGAGGGAATCGATGCTGTGATGGGATTGGGACGATGGCATGAGGTGGGAAATGCGTGGGAGTTCTATAGGTGTGGCCGTCCGACCACCAGCCCGTAAAGCTTAATGTTTCACCCAGGCTGAAAGGGTCAAGTCAGCATATATTCCTGTAATGCTTTTTCCACATAATCTGTGTATGCGCAGTTGACGTCGGATTGATGACGTGATTACAGTGCAGGGAGGGAGTTCTACTCTCGTCAGATCCGATCTTTTATACAGGGAGGTCGTTCTACACAAGTGAAACCTCATCTTTTGTCAAGAAAGGGAGTTTTACACTCTTGAGGACCCCATCTTGTGTACGGGAAGGGAGTTCTACAGTCGTGAGACCCCATCTTGTGTACGGGAAGGGAGTTCCATACTCATGAGACCCCATCGTTTGTACAGGAAGGGAGTTCTACAGTCGTGAGACCCCGTCTTGTGTACGGGGAGGGAGTTCTACACTCGTGAGACCCCATCTTGTGTTCAGGAGGGGAGTTCTACAGTCATGAGACCCAATCTTGTGTACGGGAAGGGAATTCTATAGTCATGAGACACCATCTTGTGTACAGGAAGGTAGTTCTACAATTGTGAGACCCCATCTTGTGTACGAGGAGGGAGTTCTACACTTCTGTTTTTTTGTAACTTTAACATGCAGCTTGTATACACAGCTACGCTTGATTCCCCAATTGTAACATATACTTATCCTAATCTGTGTCTCTAATGGTGAATGTAAGCGTTCACCTCGCTGACGTTTTTTTGTGTGATATACTGCTGGCAGTCCATCATGTCACCGAAATCAGTGTGAATGAATTGTAAGATTTAGGTGGAGTTTGCCGACCTTTCAACTCATTCTTCCTCGGATAATATTTCTTTGTTATAGTCTTTTTACATCGGAGTAGCGTAGATCCAGCAGCTTCATGGAATAACCGTTTTCGATATCGCTTGCTACTGGCCATAACGAACACCGTAAACTCCTTAAGCATCACACGATATAGGTAAAGGTTTCTCTTCGGTCGATGGGTAACAAAAACTTGAGCGGTGGAACTACAAGATATCTGCTACGTTGAGAATGAGATTTTGATGGGATTCTTTTTTTTCGAATGTGACACTAGAATTGTTTTGGCGTTCCTTTAAGGTATATATCATGTCATTACTGTAAAGCTCCATACACGCAAAAACAATATGGACTTATTGCCATTTATGTAAATCAGTATGTATGACTTCACATATACTAATCTCTCTACGTGTTCAGACGGACAAACATAAGGAGCGATTTGACGGAACTGGTGGTGTGCAGTATTCTAGTGGAGAACATTAGGGTTTACCCTGCCATTCTCTTGGAGGAGAGTGTAATGGAACCACGAGATGTTCAGTGACTATTCATACGATTGCAGAGAAATCTGACACGCTGTCATTGACATGATCGTCATCCAGTTTATTGTGATGCTACTCAGGGCCCACATGTTCCAAACGAAGGGTCATATATGGATATAAAGAAAAACCGATAATGCTGTCGAGTGGGACGATGGCATTATTTAGGAAATGGTGGGGGGCACTGCCTCCTTCCTTGCTGTTTCATCCAGGGTCAAAAGTCAAGTCAATACGTACCTGCAATCTCGTGTTCCCCCCTCCTAATACTCGCAGAAAATAGCCTTAATAAGCTAGGCTGGTAGTGGGGTTGGTGTAGGTAAGATCTGCCGTGGCTGATGAGGTTACATGGGGAGCTGTAACAAGATTCGTGTCATGACCAAGTTAACAGAGAATTGTTGATATCAAATTTACTTGAAATAGTGATATTCTTGCAGGGGCTGAGCTGCGGCAGCAGAATATGAAGTGTTTTCCTCAACTGGTTAATAATACCTTTATATAAATGGCTTTTATTCTATTTTGAATACTCTTGTGTAATTGTTAATTTGTCAAAGAGAAATCTGCAAAATGTTCCCAATAAATCGGATTTTTATTTTTATCTTATTTTTTGATATAATACTTCTCTTTAATTTTCTTAAATTTTGGGTTAATGCCCTTAAGAATGTCTTAATGTACAGCAACACAATTTATATCATTATCCCGACAGTTGTAAACAAGGTGTAATCAGGTCTGTGTTATTGACGGATATTTGTTGTCACCTTACTCTCTGAGTTCAGTTGCATCAAGCGCGGGTAAAATGTGAAGACTTAATAGACGAAAACTTAACTAATTCTTTGTTAAACTGCAAAGGTTAGAAATTGAATAAGGGTAAACTTATGAACAGCGCCATGTTCCACAGCCAGGCTGTGGTGACTGCAATATTCTAAGGAAGGCTTTGATTGTCATGTTCCACAGCCAGGATATAACTTTCGTGTTCTCAAAACGTTTTATCTGCAAAATTAACATTGTTTTATTCCTATAATGTTCGATGCCCATTCTTTTATTGAACGTAAAGGGTTTTACATACCTATGCGCCTGATATCAGTTTTCTTCAAGTATTTTTATATCATCTTTCTTCTTTAGTGTTTGTGGTGGGTTAGGGCGTTGCGAGCCACTCCGTGGTTGTGCGTTCGCTCCCCGGGGATAGGCTCACTTCATTGCTAGGCGGTTACCGACCCCCCTGAGCAAGGGGTTGGGGTGTGAACTGTATCACTGGACTTTGCCGGCCTTAATGACCCATTGGAGGCAGTCGATAGGCCTAAAACCCCAACACATTTACATTTCTGAAAGGAAAATAAGCGTAAAATAAGATCTACAGTGGATTCTTTGGTTGCTCTGCGCATGCTTTGTTTTGAGTGCCATTTGCTTCCGCATTCTTCGTTACAGACGGAAAAAGGCTCCTTGCATCGGGCAGGGGTCTATGAACCGCTTTAAATGTCGGTCATTCATCATCGCCTCACGTGAAGGATGCTGGGAGTGTTTTTAGCAAGTCATGCTCATGCTGATGAGACAAATGTGCTTGTCATGAAATCTTCGATTTTGTTGTGGTAAATTGAAAGAGAAACTTTTGCCAGCCACATATTGCTACATGGCAAAGATTGCTTGAATACGAACGCTCTTAATGGAATAATCTCTATCTTTTTTATTTTCCCTCTCTCCTAGCTCAGTACGCACTATTCTAAATAAGGTCAGAAACGCTGGTTCACTGTACGTCAAACTAAACCGTAACTTACCCTAATCTATACAAGGCTAGGATACAGGAGGGTAGGGTTGTTGTCATTATTTGTAGGAAATTTGCAGTTTTTGACCCCACATTTTCCTTGATCTTCAAAGCCCTCCTCACTTTCTGGGGTTCAACTAAGATTGTAGGTTGGGGGAAGGGATAGTGCACTTAATGGATGTAAAACTCATTGTGCCCCCTCACAATTTTTTCATTCTTAATATCAAATCAATTACCTTGTAAAGTCACTTTTCAAAATGGAAAATAGAAATTCTTATAAAAAGCGGAAGGAAAGTTGGTTGTTTGGTTTCTAGGCTTTAGGCCGATCGACTGTTAAGGTCATCAACTTCGCCCTTCAAGGTCAGGTGACCATCACCAAATCGAAATAACTTGACACACACCTTCACGAGTACAGGATGATTATAAGGCCTCACACATTTTCACTGCAAATATGGGTCTTGATTGTGAGGACAGTTAGAAATGCCTTGTTCTGTTATATACAATATCTAACCAGTAGAGGGACGTAGGATTACGATCGAGCAGAAAACAAATGGAATGAATCCATTAGGTGTCGGATGGGCCGAGCCGTCCAACTGGCCTTGTTATTTTTTTTTTAGATGACTAATCCTGTAGCCATCGAGGCAACCTACATCCGTCTCCAAGATTCCACGAATACTTATGCGGGTTTCATGTCGTGGTTCAGGGTAAGTGCACGGAGGGCGCTACAGGATTGGTCGTCTGGAAAAGGGACAAGGCCGAGTGTGCGACTCGGGCAGCCGGAAGACCGCATGACCCACTCGATAAATTCCCTTTGTTTACATATAGATCTTTTACTGTGTATGCCAGTCTGCTGGTAAGGTTTTGTGTTTTATTACCAACTCGGCTCCAACATGTCAT
>JAUUDW010516880.1:0-12219 GCA_032361385.1 Panulirus guttatus | reverse complement strand
GTGTAGTTTTCTCGCGATCACCTGGCTTCATGGACATATACCAATCTCTAGCCCTTCCGTACCAAACGGGCACCCACCGATGTTGATAGTCAATATGGCATATAGCACAAGCTTGTCGAACTGAAAGAGTGGTACCAGACTGGCCCACAGCACCGTCTCAAGGTCAACACAGTCGCCATACGTCTTCCACACCTGCTCCTCTTAGAAACTCCTGCAAAAGCCCGATTGCCATAACTAGCCCACTTCCTTACTTTATCAGCACATTAGCACAACCTTCATCCTTCCTGCATCAACTAGTTAACACTGACAGCCTTGCCATACCTGCCAAAAACCCAGCAGAGCCATCACGAACCCAACAACGCGTGTTAGCCTCTCAACATCACCTTTCGTCAACAATGCCCGTAGACTCGCGTGCTCTGCGGCTAGCCACCGAGCCTCCAACACCAATACGCTAAATTCATATCCTCACAGATTTATCAGGTGTATTTGCATATATCTTCAGCACATATGCTGAAATTTTATCTGGACCATGAGCCTTGTATAGGTCATCACCTTTTAAAATTCTGTTGATGTCCTTTCTAGATATCTTATTGTTTTCAAAAACCTCCTCCCTCTTCCATCTCACTTATGTTAGGGCTATTAGTGCCTTTCACAGTGAAAACACTTTTCAACTTGTTATTCAGGTCCTCACATATCCTTATACCATCCTCTACAACTCTTACTTCTGAATCCCTTAGTCTGACTTTTTTTTTTTTTCTTTTTATGTTGAAGGCTCCAGTCACGGAAAAAAGTCCACATCAAGGCCGGGCCCTAATTGAAATACAGAGAGAACTAAGAAAGGGGGAAAAACAGACAGGGAAAGTATTTACAGATTTTTGAGAAAGTGAAAACATGTCTCTTAAAAAAGGCCAGGTCATAGTTATTGGGAAACACATGAGAAGGTAGCGAGTTCCAAAGCTTCGACGAGTAGGGAAAGAAGCAGTTATCAAAACAGCACACCCTTGAGTTCCCAATGGCCACACAATAATCATGTAACGCAGCAGCTTGCCGAGTATTCCATGGGCTAAATAGTAGTGGGGGCACAAATGCAGCCAGCTTTTGGGAGCAAAAGCCAAGGTAATACCTATAGAAAAGGGAAAGTGAACCAACATTGCGGCAAAGGGCAAGGGGGTCAAGTTTGGAAGTTAGCCTGGGACAGTTAATAAGTCAGATCGCTTTCGACTCAACTCTGTCAAGTAAGGAATCATCTACATAAAGTAATATATGGATAAACAATTGCAATGAGAGGAATGCATCAGAACATTGTAGGCTTCAGAAAAAAATGCAACTGCAGGAGTACAAAACACAGCAAAGACTTAGTTAAACAATGAAATAGTTTATGGTAATTACTAATATTACTGCATTCCTGCTGCATCCAGACTGGTGAAGCCATAATGAAAGAGAAAACTGAAATCCAAATAATAAGAATCAAAAGTATATAATGTGCTGTGAAAACTGGTACTAGAGGAGTAATAAAACACAAGAAGGCAAGATATTAGCATAAAACTAAGAAAATCCATTCAACTTACAGGCACACTCAACAAACTTGTACCTCTTTAATTTGAACACTCACCTTTATCCTTCTTGCCTTTATACAGTGGCACTATACATGCATTCCACTAATCCTCATGCACCTCGCTATGATCCATACTATCTATCTATCTACATCTCTGACGCCTGTTCCCATCTGGAACATATATACGTTGAAAATCCTTACCAACCAGTCAACAACACAATCACCCTTTTTTGTTAATAAATTCAACTGCAATACCATCCCCTCCAGCAGCCTCGCCAAATTTGATTTTACACAAAACTTTCACCTCTTCATCTCTTCACTAAATCACTCTCCATGACTCTCACTTTGCATACCATCCCAACCCAAATATCATACTTCTGCCACCCTCTCATCAAACATTCAACAATCCTACAGGATTTAATTTTCACTTTATCTCCTCACTTCAGAACTATCTGTTACAACTTTGCCTTTTGCCCCTTCATCAATGTTCCAATTTCTTTTTTTGTTTTAGCACGTTATTAATCTCCTTCAAAGACATCATTTTATTCTCCTTAAAGTTTACAGGTACTTGCTGTGTTTCCGGGTGCTACATCCCTAACATGGGAAATGGCAATCAAGAATAGGGTGGTGGACTTACATGAAGTGTCCACCATAGTTTCTGTCTTGTATTTGAATCATGATTTGTATTTTGTTGTTATTTTCAATATATTGTTTGTTGATTGTTTAATGGGCATTTTTAGTGATCCTAACCTAATTATCTGTTGAGATGTGGTCTAGATAATGTGAATTTGATGTTAGAGTTGTTATTCTTGGCCTTTACCTGGAGGTAGTGGCATCTTCATGGCCTAATGTATCAACCACAACAATTACTTCAGGAATAAGCCTGGGCTAATGTGGGCTAATGTGTTGAGGGGTCGAGACCCACCATAGTTGAAGGTGGTTGGGATTATAACATATGAGGGCTCATTTGGAAGACTGTACCATTGTAACAAGGTGAACTGTACTAATGTGAACCAAAGTGAATACTCCGTTGTAACTACAAGTAGGTGGTAAGAATCTTTGTTAAGTGTAAACCATTGTACTTGTGTGGTTAGGTCAGGTCATTTATTTTACAGTGCGTAAAACTAACTCTGTATCAATTATGGCAGAAATAACGTGAACAAATTTGTGTCAACCACAAACTTGCATAATCTGTATCATTGTGCTAAAGATGAGTTGTTCCAAATAGCAAGCATGTATGAAATTACTTTAAGTTCAGGTACTAAAAGTGAAATCCAGGCAGACTTGGTGCAAGAGGTAATATCTGTGACTGTTAATATGAGATGAGGAAGAAAGGATGAAGATTGTTAGCCATGATGGAGATATGGGGATGAGTGTAACATTTTATGTTGGAGAGGTTGAGATGAGAATTTGAGTTTAAGAAAAGCACAGATGCAGATTGAGGCAGAAAATAAGAGAATGCGAGTGGAGATTGAGGCAGACAATAAGAAAGCACAAATGCTAATTGAGGCAGATAAAGAGGTTAGATTGAAAAAGATAGAGGCTGATGCACAGATCGGTTCCAGGCAAGCTAGCAATGATGTGGGTGCCAGAGTGAATCATTTACCAGAGGTTATAAAGGAAAAGGCAGAGGATTCCTCTGATCAGTTTTAGAAAGTAGTCACTTTGAAAAGCTGGGATAAAAGTTATTGGGAATTCTTATTCAGACAAAATTCAAAGGTAAAGCAAGAGAGGTATACACTATACATATTTAGATATAACGGAATGTGTTGATAATGAAGTAGTCAAAGAGGCTTTGTTAAAAACTGTTCAGATGAATCCAGAAGTCTACAGGAGAAGGTTTAGATGTTTGAAGAAATCAGCAGAGCAGACTCATTTAGAGTTAGCGAGATTTTGTGGAACGAAATTTGGCAGGTGGCGTACATCTGAGCACGTGAGGCAAATGATTTTGCTAGATCATTTTAAAAAATTTACTACATCCTAAAATCGAGTATGAAATCAATAAAAACAAAGTTGAGGACCTGAAAGAGGTTGCACATTCAGCATATCAACTAGCATTTGCTTATATAATGTACAGGGAAGAAGCATTAAACAGAGTGGACACAAATAATTTAAATACAAGTACAGTGACAAAGGTCAAAACAACCAAACAAAGGGTTCAAAACATCAAGGTTCAAATTACTATTATATTTAAAACATGGGTGATAAGGTGCAAGGTCAACCACAAATAAATATTAAGTCCCAGTCAGGTTCTATAACAGACCTGTGGGTTGGCAGGAGTGGCTGCCAGTACAATGTGTACTTGGAAAAACAAGTCATGTCAAATCTCAGTGTAAAAATACCCCAAGTCAGCTGGGTTAACTGTTACTTGGGGAAGCCTCAGAATATCCATAGTGAGATAATAGGTACCACGGACAGTGAAATTAAAAACTGTGAAGTTAAGTTTTAAACCATTTACAAATGAGAGGAAGATATCACTTTAGGAGGGTCCTAAGAGGAATTATGATCCTCAGGGACACCAGAGCTAACCAGAGCCTAGTCCTCAAGGAAATGCTAGAGTGGACCACAGAGTTGTACTTTGGTGAGGAGGCAAGAGTTAGAGGGTAAGAAGCTGGACTGACTGCTCCATTGCATTATGTTAACCTTGAGATTGGATTTGTTGATGGTAAAATTGAAGTTGGTGTGTGGATTTGATAATGGTAAAATTAAATTTGGTGTGAGTAATGAACTTCCTCCCCATGGAGTGGACATGTTAGGAAACAATTTGGCTGGAGACAGTAGTTCCAGAATCAAAAATGACTGATAATCCCCTTGACCTTGTTGAATGAAACTCTGTTGGTTTGTCTGATCCTAAGTCAAATGTTGATATCTCAGTTCCTAAAACTAAAACAGAAAGTTCTGAAGATGTAAATCGAGTTCCTGATGGGGGTAATAACAAATAAGCATCTGACATATTCTGTATCTCATGATTATTACAATGTAAAAATCATTTATGTTGAAAATGCTAATGTATATCGTGCTTGTGTTATTACTAGAGCTATGGCTCAGGTTGGATATGTAGAAGATACAGGATTGGGGGAATTATTTGGAAGGGGTGTGATGTCAAGTTAAGTCACAAAGCAGAGTTGAAAGTGGAGTGTCTTCCAGATTTCTAAGTTGATAAAGTTTCATATAGAAGATAGTATTTCAACAAGGTCTGGCCCAGAGCTTGTTTTTGGTCATGATGTGAGGGGGGCCATTGAGTATGTTGAAGGAAAAGTGGCTAGGTAGTGATGAGTCTTCAAATTTGCTGAGTTATGTGTGTGATTTCAAGAGCAGGTTGCTGAGAGTTTGTGAGCTGGCCAGTAAGAATCTGAAGGAGTACCAGGATGACATGAAAATCTGGTATGATCAGAATGCCAGAGCCATGAGAAAAGGTGTTAGTGCTATTGCCAGTGCAAGGTAACCCTCTCAACACATGGTATACAGGTCTGTGGATAGTAGAAAAGAAAGTACATTTGGTTTTGTTGTAAACATATCAGATAGGTGCAAGAAGAGCCAGCTATGTCATGTTAATTCAATGAAACCTCATTTTGAGAGAAAAGCGGAATGTGAAAGGAAAGATAGTATAGTAAGGAAATAAGTGAGATGTGGATAAGTAATGGTTGAAGATGAGAAATTTGATAGTCAGATGATGTTAAGCTGAGTAGATGTGAGGATAAGATTTTTAAAAACTCTGAGATAATGAGTAAGTTAGAAAGTAAGCTTGACCATTTGGACACTAAACAAAGACATGAGGTTGTGGAAATCAGAAACTATGTCATTATTTCTTGATACTTCCAGAAAAGTGAGTGTTGTAATTCATGATGTAGAGGTAGAAAATGTTTCTCCAATTAAATAACATCCTTATCAAGTGAGTCCTAGTAATGAGGAATAAAGAAAAAGGAGGTAGAATATATGCTCGAGCATGATAAGATAGAACCAAGTAACAGCCCTTGGAGCTCACCATGTGTATTAGTTCCTAAACCTGATGGTTCTTATAGATTTTGTACAGATACAGAAAGGTCAGTAGTGTAACCAAATGGGAGGTGCAAGGTTTGTAAGTTCAATGTGCTGAAAAAATATTGGCAGGTAGCCTTAACTGAAAGGGCAAAAGCCATCTCAGCATTTGTAACCATAGATGGGTTATACCAATGTAAAGTGTTACCATTTGGCATGAAGAACTGTGGAAGTTGCTTTCAGAGGTTAGTACATGAAGTTTTGTGGGGTGTTGAGAATTGTTTTTAATATACTGATGATATTGTGTTGCATTCTAGAAAGTGGAATGATTATGTCTTCTTGATTAGAAAAGTATTTGAAATGTTAAGCAAGGCAAATCTTACTAACTTCAAGTGATTTTGTGAAGGCTCATGTTGTGTATTTAGGTTGTATTGTGGGACAAGAAGAAGGACAACCGGCTAACGCAAAGGTTGAAAGTATAGCGGCAAATCCAGTTCCTTCAAACACGAAAGAGTTATTGAGATTTCTCGGAAAAAGTTTTGTAAAAAAAATTTCCACTGTTGTTTTACTACTAACAAGGTTGTTATCAAATAAAGTAAAATATGTGTGGGATGGCAATTGTAATGATGTTTTTGTTAAGATAAGTGTCAATTAGTGCTCCAATTTCATGTAGTACTCCAGATTATGAAAAACCATTTAAGTTATATTTGGATGCTAGTGATGCCAAATTTTAAAGAATTAATGCAAGAGAAGCAAGGCACTGATCAACCATTGTGTATTTTTCAATAAAGTTTCTTCCTGAACAGAGAAATTATAGTACTGTTGCAAAGGGAACTTTAGCTTTGATTTTGAGTTTACAAAACTTTAATTTTTAATTAAGAGGGTCAGGAAAACCAATCTTAGATTTTACAGATCATAATCCTCTAGTATTTTTTTACAGTGTGAGGAATGTTAAGCAGCAGTTAATCCATTGGAGACTTATGTTACAATATCATGATTTAGTCATCCAGCATGTAAGAGGGAAAGATAATATTGTCGCAGATGCATTGTCCTGCATGCCCTCCAGTCATGAGTCAATCTTAGGGATGACTTGTGCCTCTTTTTGAGGAGGGGGGATGTTATGTATTTCCTATTCTCATATCTTTAAGAAAAAAAAGTGTCCCTTAATAACACGCCCTTACTGGAATTTAAACGCCTGTAACACAATCCAAATGGTTATGGTCGAATACGAAAAGAATTTTGCAAACAGCAACAGACCATTGGGCTCATCTTACACCTAACTGTTCTTTTCTTAAGTTTCAATGAGACGGCACATCAACCTATGGTTGTGAAATGTCTCTTAAGACTTACATGTGTGTCAGTCAAAGCATAGAGACACCTGTTGACAGTTATAGCTACATGGACTATCCTCAGGGATAGAGACAGGGGTCACACCAGCCATTCACCACACATAGAGATACCTGGTGATACAACTGTAGCTACATGGACTGTCCTCAGGGCTACAGACAGGGGTCATACCACTGCCATTCACTACATATAGATGCCCTCAGGGGAAAAAATCCATTATTCTCACAGCTTCATCACTGGAAAACCTGGAAAAATATGAGATATATTTGCTGGGTTACTTGATTATTTCTTAAATTTTGACAATTCTTGTTAGTACTGAGCACACTTTTTAATCACTAATTTCACATCACTTTAATTTCATTTCACATCCCTGGTACCTTCACTTCAAACTGACACAAAATTTTACCAATAAACCATAAAATAACACAAATACAGGCCTAATCCACGCATTATTCAACAAAGAAGGCATGTTATTACACCAGCTCAAGGTAAGTTGTCTATCCAGCAATCACAGGCAGCCCAATCAAAGGTAAGTTGCCTATCCAGCTATCACAGGCAGCCTGATCAAAGGTAAGTTGTCTATCCAGCAATCACAGGCAGCCTGATCAAAGGTAAGTTGCCTATCCAGCTATCACAGGCAGCCTGATCAAAGGTAAGTTGTCAATTCAGCTATCACAGGCAGCCTGTTGTAAGGTAAGCTTTCTATCCAGAAATCATTGTTTGTCTATTCTAAGGTTATGTTGTCTATCCAGTAATCGCTATTCATCTATTCCAAGGTTAAGTTGTCTATCCAGTAATCACTGTTCGTCTCTTACAAGAATAAGCTATCTATCCAGCCATCACTGGTCACTTGTCGCAAAGTAAACTGTCAACTAATCACTGTTCGATAACCACTGTTTGTCTGTTCCAGGTTAAGCTGTCAGCCCTGCAATCACTGGGTGCCTGTTGCAAAGCAGGCTGTCCATACAGCAATCACTGTTTGGCTGCTACTGGCTGTCTGTTCCAGGATAAGCTGTCTAGCCAGCAATCACTGTTCCATTGCCACTGGCCGTCTGTTCCAAGATAAGCTGTCAATCCAAGAATCACTGGCTGCTTGTTCTTCTCTTCCAAGGTTAAGTTGTCTATCCAGCAATCACTGCTCTTCTTTTCCAGGGTTATCTTGTCTATCCAGTAAACACTATTCATCTATTCCTAGGTTAAGTTGTCTATCCAGTAATCACTGTTTGTCTATTCCAAGGTTAAGCCATCTATCCAGCCATCACTGGTCGCCTGTTGCAAAGTGAGCTGACCAGCAACCACTGTTCAATAACCTCTGTCTGTCTGTTCTAGGTTAAGCTGTCAATCCTGAAATCACTGGCTGTTTGTTGTAAAGTAAGCTGTCATCCACCAATGACTGTTCAATTGCCAGTGGCCGTCTGTTCCAGGAGAAGCTGTCTTTCCAGCAATCACTGGCCGTCTGCTCATCACCCCTGTAACGCTAACACCGTCTTGCACAACTCACCATTATGGAACACACCATCTGGTGGCCATCATCACACCTCATTTACATCCACAACTGCTGGAATCTGATTTCCAGGACATAGGTCTCCACTGGTTGTCTGGTGTGGAGGGAGGGGTGAGTTGGACCATCAAACAACGACGCGTGCTGGAAACTAACGTGACCTGAAGCTGGCCTCTACATCTGGCAGTGTTGCCTGACTGGTGGGGTGAGGTGTTGCGCGTGCCCATGGTACCACCTTAAGAGGTCTCCCATGTGTCTGGCAACAGCTGTCCTCCAGCACCGAAAAGAAGTCATATGAGTCTTGGGAGCACTCAAACCCAAAGAACATGGAAGCATTCAAAGCCAAAGGGCATGAAAGCATTCAAAGCCAAGGGGCATGGAATCACTCAAAACCAAAGGGCATGGAACCATTTAAAACCGGTCATGAATTTGTAATATAAAATCCTTAAGACGAGTCATGTTCAGTAACATACAAAAAGGAGACAGAGAAAGAGAGAGTTGTTGTTGCAATGACGTAAATGTAACTATATTACTATTTTCTAGTTAATGAGGCAGATTAAAGAACATTGAGAGACTAATAATTCTAAATTCTGAACAAAGACAGCAGCAACTTTATTAGGCCAGAAAAACAAATCAATCAATTCGTTATTAATTACTATGAATAAAAATAAATATTACAATTCAAATGTAAAAAATTTTAAATTAAAATATAACCCCAAGCTTAATAAACATAAAAAATAACTAAAATAAGGTCACAAGTTTAATAATATGATGCATAATAAGACAAAATAACACCAACATGATTAATAATTGGTCTTTATACCTGGAGACCAACCATATTATTTGGGGACTAAGAACAAACATATTACTTAATACTAAACATAATACCTGGACACTACTTTTAATACCCAAAACAAACCACGATACCTAGGGATCCAACATAATACCTAGAGATCCACCATAATACCTTGAAGACTAATCATAATGCCTAGGAACCAGCAAAAATACCTTGAGACCCACCATAATACCTTGGAGGCTAGTCATAATACCTAAGGACCAGCAATAATACCTTGAAGACTAATTATAATACCTAGGGACTGGCCAAAGTACCTAGAAACCCACTATAATACCTTGCAGGCTAATCATAATACCTAAGAACCAGCCATAATACCTTGATGACTAATCATAATACTTAGGAACTAGCCAAAATACCTATCGACCTACCATAATACCTTGGAGACTAATCATAATATCAAGGAACCAACCATAAAACCTAGAGGCCCACCATAATACCTGGACACCCACCAAAATACTTGGAGACCAGCCATAACACCTAGAGACCAAATACATAGACACCAACCCTAACAACAAGAGGCTAATTGCATCCCCTGTGAATCAGTCATACTTAAAGGTCACCCATAGCATACAGGCCCTCATTACTACAAGGTCAACCCTAAGGGTAAAGATCAAAGGCCAAGACCATCATAACCAAGTCTCATTCTGTCCTACTTATAGGGTTAACAGCCTGGTGGCCTCCACCATCAGGCTCTGACATCTTTATAATACCTCTACCGTTATGCTCTAACGTCTGTATACTGCCTCTACAGTAAAGGTCTGTTGTCTGAATAATGCCTCTACTGATATTCTCTAATGTCTGTATAAGGCCTCTACCGTTAGGCTCTGATGTCTGTATACTGCCTCTACTGTCAGGCTTCAACGTTTGTATATTGCCTCTACCATTGGCTCTGACATCTGTACACTGTATCTACCGTTATACTCTGACGTCTGTATACTGCCTCTACCGTTAAACTCTGACATCTGTATACTGTCTCTACCGTTATGCTCTGATGTCTGTATACTGCCTTTACCATTATGCACTGACATCTGTATACTGCCTCTACCGTTAAACTCTGACATCTGTATACTGTCTCTACCGTTATGCTCCAATGTCTGTATGCTGCCTCCACCATTATGCTCTGATGTCAGTATACTGCATTTACTGTAAGGTTCTGACGTCTGTAGATACTGCCCCCACCATTAGGCTCTGACAGTTGTATAATGCCTCTACCGTTATTCCCTGACATCTGTATACTGCCCCTACCATTAGGGTCTGATGTCTGTATACTGTCTCTACCATTAAACTCTGATGTCTGTATACTGCCTTTACCGTTATGCTTTGACATCTGTACACTGCCTTTACCATTAAGCTCTGACGTCTGTATAAGTCCTCTACCATTAGGCTCTGATGTCTGTATAAGGTCTCTTCCGTTATGCTTCGATGTCTGTATACTGCCTCTACCGGTAGGCTCTGAGGTCTGTATACTATCTCCACAGTTAAGCTCTGACATCTGTATAAGGCCTCTACCGTTAAGCTCTGATGTCTTTAGACTGCCTCTACCATTTAGCCAACTTCTGTATACTGCCTCCATTGTTAAGCTCTAACGTCTGAATACTGTCTCTACCATTATGCTATGATGTCTGTATACTGCCTCTACTGTTAGGCTCTGATGTTTGTGTACTGCCTGTACCATTAAGCTCTGACATCTGCATACTGCCTGTACCATTAAGCACTGACGTCTGTATACTGCCTCTATCATTAAGCTCTGATGCCTGTATACAGCCTCCACCATTATGCTCTGATGTCTGTATACTGTCTCTACCATTATGCTTTGATGTCCATATTCTGTCTCCACCGTTATGCCCAGACATCGGTAAACTGCTTCAATTGCTAGGCTCTGACGTCTGTATACTGCCTCTACCGTTAAGCTCTGGCGTCCATATAAGGCCCCTGCTGTCTGCATAAGGCCTCTTCCGTTATGCTTTGACGTCTGTATACTGCCCCTACCGGTAGGCTGAATACTATCTCCACCATTAAGCTCTGATGTCTGTATGAGGCCTCTACCGTTAAGCTCTGACCTATGTATAAGGCCTCTACCATCAGGCTCTGACATCTGTATAAGGCCTCTACCATTAAGCTCTGACCTATGTATAAGGCCTCTACCATCAGGCTCTGACGTCTGTATATGGCCTCTATTGTTAAGCTCTGACCTATGTATAAGGCCTCTACCATCAGGCTCTGACATCTGTATAAGGCCTCTACCGTTAAGCTCTGATGTCTGTTTACTGCCTCCACCATTTTTTTATGTTGAAGGCTCCAGTCACGGACAAAAGTCCACATCAAGGACGGGCCCTAATTGAAAGAAATATACAGAGAACTGAGAAAGGGGGAAAACAGACAAGGAAAATATTTACAAATTTTTAAGAAAGTGAAAAACCTGTCTCTTAAAATGAGCCAGGTCATAGATGATAGATTAGTAGATTTAGGGTGCCTTGGTCAGGGTGGTGTGCAAAGTGAGAGTCAGGGAGAGTGGTTTGGTGGAGAGAGAGGAGATGGTGAAAGCCTTGCGGAAGATGAAATGCTGCAAAGCGGCAGGATTGGATGGTATTGCAGTTGAATGTATTAAGAAAGGGGGTGTATGTGTTGTTGATTGTTTGGTAAGTATATTCAGTATATGTATGGGTCGTTATGAAGTGCCTGAGGATTGGTGGAATGCATGTATAGTGCCATTGTGCAAAGGCAACGGGGATAAACGTGAGTGTTCAAACTATACAGCTATAAGTTTGCTGAGTCTTCCTGGAAAGTTGTATGGGAGGGTATTGATTGAGAGAGTGAACGCATGTACAGAGTATCAGACTGGGGAGGAGCAGTGTGGTTTTAGAAGTGGTAGAGGATGCATGGATCAGGTGTTTGCCTTGAAGATTGTATGTGAGAAATACTTAGAAAAACAGATGGATTTGTATATGGCATTTATGGATCTGGAGAAGGCATATGATAGGG
>JAUUDW010516658.1:0-12220 GCA_032361385.1 Panulirus guttatus | reverse complement strand
ATATCAGTTGTTACCGCCTCCTTCCCCTACTGTATGGAGCCAATCTCACCCAACTTCCCCAAACATGTCACGTTTACCAGTGGTTCCACTCAACGTATAGCTCTCCCAAACATGCCTTCTGCCATATTTTGCTGGTGGTTACACATATGTACTTCTTATCCTTAAGTCTTTCTAAACTGTTCATACACTGAGTGATCAGACTGGAGGGGAGAATGAACAGCTGGGTTAGCTGTAAGCTGACTACCCCTACCCAAGGTTCGAGCCCACGCGTGATTCATAGTCAACGATGCCCACCACTTTACCACGGAAGCTGTTATCATCTTTTATCATTACAACTACTGAGAGACTGCCTTAGCCAAACGCACTTTATAATCCTGAGTTTACCGTAAATATACGGGTATCATCCACAAGTTTTCCCGAACTGTTTTCACACGCTGTTCACAAGGTATAAATCGCTGTTTTACATTTGTTGTTCCCACTGTATTATTCACACCAGAGAGAGCAGGCCCGGCCCAGCTCCGGCCCACACGGATGACAGACGTATCGACGTTCGCGCCACACAATGTACCGGGATACTAAGGGCCTTCGTGCACTGTAGGCGCTCAGTGTGGCACAGTGCCACTCACTGTGCCACCGTGTAAGCCACTTTCCTGCTCAGTATGCCTTTGCACCACTCATTATGCCAACATGCCTTTTACTATTCCATTGTGCCGCTTGTTATACCTCTATGCCATTCGCTGTGCCACTTTGCCGTTCACTGTGCCACTTGATGTGGCACTATACGCCTGGCCCTGTTGCTACCTGCGTTCCATCAAGGACCTCTCAGTGGTCACTTCCGACGAGGTCCCACCGGAAAGACCTGACGGAGGAGGGAGCGCGGGAGGCCTTCTGCCATTGTCAACAGAGACGACCTGACAGACAAACAGGAGGCCCCTCCGTCCCTCCCTTGGGTAGACCTACTTTAAAACTTGCTCAGTCTGTGTACCCTTCTCTCACTCAGCCTCACCCATTGAGGATCTCTTCTATTTGTCCTCAATTCGCATCTTATTTTCTCACTTTATTTCACCTTATCTGTTTCTGGGTTTATAATCTTCCTTTCGGTACGAAAATCCCTGAAATTCTCAGGTTCTCTCTCTCTCTCTCGTTCGTTACGTAGCATTAGAAGAGGCACGACAGAAAGAAAGGGCAAATGGACGCGTGGCTGGCTCCCTCCTGGCTAAGGCGAACGGACGGTGCCAACAACACTTCCTCCACAGAGGCAACACAGCTCGTATCACTTTGGCTGGCATCTGCGTTCCCTTGGAAACCGCATATCACGCAGTGACTGGATCTCTCTCTAAGAAACTGATAGTCGTACTCATATATAGTATTATTTTTTTATCGTCTGAGCTATTGCTTCAATTATACACAGAATGACTGATCAGTCCTGCTCTGGAGTCTTGCTTTCACTACTGGTTCTTGCTATACGTATTTACCGGACAGAGTTTAGTCCGAGGCAGACTTACGTTATCAGGTCTGACTTCGACGTGGACAAGTCCGATGACGGGAATCTCAGACTTGTGAATATTAAGATCAGTCGCTTGACCCTTGACGTGTGGGGCTAGGGTCCACCGTGCATCTGAACAATGCCCCCCGGGTGGCACCACAGGTCTGAACAGTACCACTGGGCTGCCACAATACGCATTCACGGGCCGCCCAGGGTCGAGCGCATAGGTTCGAATCCTGGTTGCGGCAGTCGGTCCACAGTCAACCCAGCTGTTCATCCACCCCCAGGGCTTGGTCGATAAAATGGGCACCTGGCTCAGGCTAGGGTATATATATACATATAGCGTTAATGGGATAGCCTTGATTAGGGCCTCAGCTGCCCATGCCATCTCAGCTATCATAAAAAAGAAAAAAAAGACTACTGAGTGCACCTTTTACGTAACCTACGGTTTACTTCAATTCCCACTGTTCCATCTGCTGACATGACATTCCTAGATACCCAGAGAAATCCACTTCCTCTAAGTTTTCCCCATTCAGACTCACGCTCAAACTCACCTGTCTTTCCCCCTTGTTATGTCTCACTGCCTTACTTTTATGTACATTAATTGTCTAGTTCCTCTTTTCACGCACATATTTACCCTCCTTCCTACTCACACAAAATGTCTTACTCTCCCAGTACTCTCATCTCATGAAAATATCAATCAGTCATATATAGTCAAATCACAAGACCAATAAACAAATCACCAAACACTATCTTTTTTAAAGTAGATGACAGTTATACAACACGACTTCAAAATTCTCTTTTACAGTACACTAAACTATAAAAATGCTCATTTACATTTTTCACAGCTTTTGAAATGCTTCACATAAAACTCAATTGTAGCAAGTCATACCATGTTTACTTACTGTTCATACTCATAAGGGATAACTGACTCCTCTGAATTCAGCCGATTCACGAAGAGGGGCACATTTGACTGAAAAAGAAAGATGACAAGATATTAAAATTAATACCACAAATGTTGTTGTTAGGTGGCCATGTTATGAATATTTTCTTTAAAACATAGAGTGCTAAATGAAATTTAAATATTGTATATCTAATACTGATGAGTAAATGTCCATGGCAACTTTCCCAGTAATGATGTCCATGTTAGTCTATTTATGACTTCAAAATCATTATTCATATATTCTGATTGTGGAAAGTTACACAGCAACTCCTTCTTGGCTGTGTAACTAAACTTCCATTTTAAGGGAATATACAAACATATTAAAGATCTTAATTTAGTATATGAAGGTAAAATTTCAAGGGGTCACAATTTATTTGGCAAAATATGATAGCTTTTAAAAAATCTTTCATTACGGAAAAGGGTATAAGCTAATTCTAATTCAAACTTGCATAAATACTGATTGATGATTGTTCTCAAAGTTACTCAGCCCGAATGAGCCTGTTTTTTATGAATCTTAACTCAATTTACAAATAAGTCCCTTTGGATATTCACCTTGGCTGATTTTCAGACCTGGGGCAAATATCCCCACTCATGTTTTCACATACATGTTTCGTGCCTATTTCAATAGTATATTACTATCTAATGATACTTTTATGTTTCATCAGTCATAAAGTGAAATTATCAGTACAACCATTTAACAAAATGGTGTGAAAGTGTAAATGAAAACTTAAGCAGCAAACAAAAGCAACTGTAGCAAAAGCAAATGAGCTTGTAATTAGTGGACATTGCACTAGCAAAATCTTTATACGTAAATCGGTTTTATGGTACAGAGTATGGTAGAAAAGGCTACTATGCACGATTAGTTACTGCAGCGAAGTGAATAAGAATCTGGACTCGTATCCCAAAGTACGACTATCTATATCGTAATGCATTCAATTGAAAGAAAGAAGCAAAAGACAAGAGAGTATCAGTAATGTACATAAAGTTTTCACTTGATGTTTCATAAGAAGCAAATTTTTAGTCACAGACATAATCTCCATTAAAACATAGGTTTCGATGGACTGCTGATACAAAAAATCTCCTGGAATTCAAACTTACTATTACTTAAGGGTATTGGCTAAGGGATTGGGTAATTTTCTAGTTTACAGACACCACCTTTCTACATGACTGAAATCAACGTAATTTTCAGGAATGCACAGTTACAATATGTAGATACAACATGCGTGTGGGATTTTAGATTCTGCACTTGTTATTCCAATTTCAAGTTTTCATAAAGTGGGTAGGAAATTAAATTATAGGGACTTTATGGGGTAAAATCACCCAAAATCAACATTCAACAGTTTAAGTACTGCATTAATAGCACTTTTGATGAAATCTTGCAAGTAATAAATGAAGAGGAGGGATGCCTTTCGCATCCCAATATCACTTTCTAGTGTCTCTGCACTATGCACAAAGACATCAAAAAAGAGACCAACCTGCAGAAGGCTGACCAAAGGCATTAACCTGTCACTTATGCAGATTCTACAGAGCTTTACCAGGCTCGTATGTCGATATACAAAGTAAATGAAGCAGTAATAAAACAAAAAAAAAATAATTGTGGAATGCAGAAATGCCTGGTTAATACCAGGTGAAGTCTTCAAGGGTCTTCATCCCCCCAACCACCACCACCAGCCTCAGTTGGGCCCAGTCTGTTGGAAATAAATGCCAGGTGGTCACACGTCCAAGTACTTCCCAGGCCCAATGCTGCTTAACTTCCCTTACTGGATGAGATGTAATGTTTCCAACTTTGCATGACTAATGGCTAATTAACCTTTTTTCAATAATTTGTGCATTCAAGTGAATGCTGTCATGCCTTATTACATTTGAATCTGACTTAAATCAAGCTCTGCAAATATGTTGGGTGAGTTCAGGTGATTACATGAACTTAGGGCTCATTGCTTATGAGATCTCTCCCACATAGGGTCAGCTTCTTAAATCTCTTTTGACATCCGAACTCTCTTATTAAAATACCAACAAAACAAAAGAAAATGGCAAGGGTTAGTGGATTACTGTAGCTTTTTGTACGAATGCCTAATCACAGTTAACAATATCACAGAATCAACATTTAACCCCATATTTTCCCTATCCCTCATGGCCATACCATTCATGAATTACTGTCAAGATACTTCTAAAGGGAAGTAGAGCAAAATCCCATAATCTTATATAATTCCTAACAGCAACAAAGATTCCATAGGAAAAAACTATATCAAACCTATAAAAGTGGCATCTGTATTCTATACTTTGACCAGCAACTGTCTTTGCCATTCTACTACAGAACGTTTTCACTTTTTTTTCACTAGCTGCTGCCAATCTGTCACATGTTAAAGGGCTTTGTAATCATGCAATTAACACACTATTTCTTTTTTTTTTGGGGGGGGTGGAATACTTGGCAAACACTCATTGCTCATACATCATCAGGTGTGTCACCTACTCATTTGTTTTCAGCACACTCATAGGTAGTTGAAGCTTGTGTGTGTGTGTTTACATACATAACTAGGTGCAAAGATATGATACATACGTACAAGGTTAAGAGATGTGGCAACACAATTGTAAAACTCTCCCCTATCCCCATAACATAAACAGCAATCACAAATAGTAATCATACTAACCCTCAACTTTACCTCTCAGACATTCTCAAACCATTCATACCACTTCAATAACAATGATATAATCATTAAAAATTACAATAACTTTTCAAAATTAGGGAAGTCAGTATGGTTTTCACCCCAGTTCCACTGGTTTACTGTAAGTCTTTCACCTATATGTAATTATGTTAGTCAAAACTATATTTTCCCTACCATTCATAACCCTCACTACTATCACCTTTATCTACAACCTATAATCACACACACCTCCAAATTTTGCTCCATTACTTCAATTCTATTCCCTGTTACACTGTCATTGCAAGATAAAATTATGTAACATTCAAAGCTAGTTTCAATGGTGTGAAATTAGTAAATTACCTAACCTGATCTAAATCACACACTGCCACTCTCATTCTGTTCTCTAAATACTACTCCGTCACTGCATATAAAACACTCAATATCTCTGCTAATAGTGATCTGGAGCAAAACTGGATTTCCAAAGTTTAACTATGCACAATGCATCGAAAGTAACTTTGGATACAGTACTGAGTGATTTTTTTGCAATACCAGTGTAGTGTTTAGAGAATAAAAAAAACTGCGGAGCATGATTTGGAGCACTGTAGTTCATTTTGCAGTATCATTTACACCAAGAGTGGTGAGGGTTATCAATAGTAGCAAATGTGTTTGGTTCATTAATGTATATGTAGGAGAGACACATCAAATAAACTAAACTTAAAAAACCTTTCCAAACCTATATGCAGGTAAGATTTATCTAACCATCAGTATTCTTCTTGAAATAAACAAGACATACCCAAGACTAAGCATCACATCATCAGACAACAAAGGTCAACAAACAGAATGACTGAGAAGCCATTCACACCACGTCCAATTTTTCTACAAGCAGCCATTCCATGTGGCCCCCAGCAGCAGGCCACATTAGTTGGTACTTTCTACTGTAAATCTCAATTAATCAGGGAGGCTACATTAAGTTTTCATAGGCTAACTTGGTTCTTTATATGTTTAACCTTTTAACCTATCAGTTCTTTTTACATCAACTAATCCTATAATTTCCCTGATATTCATATGATTTGCCACTATCACTTTAAATCAAAATAATGTACATTGATCCACACCATACTCATTGACTGACTATTATTTCAAAAAAAATAACAACAACTGCTGAACAAAATCATACAACATCCAGAGCTAATTTTGATGTATAGCTCAGATGATAATTTACCAAAATCAGCAATACGATGGAGTAATAAACAGATAAGAGATTTCAAATTCACCGAAATTCTTAAGTCACTCCACACCGATTTCATCTCTCTGCCACCTTTTGAACCTTTCCTTAGATACGTACATGTATGTCCCCACTCTCAATTGGTCATTCAATATCGTAAGACACTGCAGGCTTTGTTAAAAGTGATTAAACGTTTCTTAAACTCCTAACATGGCGAGGGAGGGAAACACATGCAACTTCTGTAACTACGTTTTCTAGCATATTTATCAATGAAAGATTAGGTAGCACACTGGTTCATAAAATGTATTAATTACCTGACACTTGGCTTCTTCATCGTTTTCTTTTTTGCAGTAATTGACTGGGGCCAAGCCGGGTAGGTAAAAGGCTTGGCTCACCACCATCAGTTGCACAAACAATAACACAATCCTTGACATTGCTGACATGTTTCTAGAGTGGAAGCTGTTGCTATACAGTCGAAACTTATATGCTTTAAAATGACATTAAGACTAGGCGATAGACTGGGGAAAGTTATTTCCCCGGACAGCGGAGGAGTGCAACTTAAGGTTTGCCCCTCTTATCGCTGACACGTATACTGAGGCATGATGGGTAGGTCCATGTTAACATTGTTGCCAGAATATGGAAACGGAAAACAGACATCATAATCTACTTTACTACATCAATATTCCATTTTGTGTATATAGTTAACAGATATGAATGATAAATCTTAAGCATATTATAAAATTGACATTCAAAATATTTTGTATTCCTTATTTACTCAAAAAAGCAAGCGTTTTTTTTTTAAATATTTACACCCGTATGGAATTGGTAATACTACAAGGAAACACATACGCAACGTAGACTGTTTGTCCCAAGGACTTTACATTGACTTTAACTTCACAGAAACAGTTATTTGTGAATGAAAAGGTTCAAATAAAAGTTTTTTATGTTCTTGATTCTATAAATACTTCAAATGATTTTATTTCAACCCAAATCATTAAATGTGTACAAATTTCATATCTCATATTTTCAGTGTTATTGTTCATACGTTTCGAAGACAAGTTCACACGTCAACAAACCAACATTGGGTTGAAGTAAGTTACTCCCTGTTTCTAGCTTCAGTGTTTAACTGCAGGCTTTCAAATTGTTCATCAATCAAATCTGACTTTTTTTATCCTCTCTTATTTTATTTCGTGGTGCCAGTATACCACAAAGGTAATAAACAGTAAGAATTTGTATTGAATTCAGCTGTGCTATTATTTCATTCGCTTTTTTTTGAGGACCATAATTGAAATGTCTCATGTCTTTTTGTATTAACGTCGGAATTCACTGTATCATATACCCCCTTGGAATTCTATGCATTATATGCATACCATATATTATATACCAGAAAGCTATTAAACACTCAGAAAATGTATTTCTTTTTCTTCAGCTCTGCTATCTTTTAAGGACCATAGTGAAGGTGTCTGAAGTCCATTTGTGTGGGCATCATATCGATGTTTTTATGTACTTGATATGTGTTTTCAACGAAAATCGGATAATCAGTGGATCACCTTGATTCTGTAAAGGTAATCTAGGTCTCAATTTGTATAGCTATTATTATTGTATAGCTATGTTTATTGTGTGGCCATCGGGAACTCAAGGGTGTGCCGTTTTGATAACTGCTTCTTTCCCTACACGTCGAAGCCTTGGAACTCTCTACCCTCTCATGTCTTTCCCAATAACTATGACCTGGCTTTTTCCAAGAGACATGTTTTTCATTTTCTCAAAAATTTGTAAATACTTTCCCTGTCTGTTTTTCCCCCATTCTCATTTCTCTATATTTCAATTAGGGCCCGACCTTGATGTAGACTTTTGTACGTGACTGGAACCTTCAAAAAAAAAAAAAAAAGTGAAATATCTTGATCGGCGATAATCGCACAAAAGTAGACTATGTTCAAAGATGCTGGAAAGCCTAACCTTAGCTCATGATTTTTTTAAGGGGAAGAAATGCAGATATACCACCAATGTTATTACTGTTTGTGTATAAGGGAGAATGAGTTTTACTTTTGTGTTGTGCCGTTTGTTACACCCTCCATGCTAGGACTTTGGTTTTATGGTACTCTGAATAAAACTAAGCCACTGGCTAGTCTAACCAATTTTTTCCTGCATGCACCATGCAACTATCCTACCTATGTTTTCACTTCTTTTTTCACATTGGTTCTCTTTCTCTTTTCTACAGACAGACCTTTACAAAAGGTATGGTAGAGTACAACAAACGTATGACCTCACCATGATAGTCTATGGTGCCAGCTAGATGAGATGGAGGGCTTAGGCAGTATAGGTACTAGTACGACATTTGATCCTTGACAACACCTAAGACGTTTTTAATTTTCACCGACATCTGTGGTCTTTTTACCCTCTGTCTAGCACCCAATGTCTAGTACCCCATCTTATATCTCGGGTTGCTTTCTCAGACCTAACTGCCCTGTGTTGTTCTCAGTAATCTCTTTTCCTATTTGCAATCTACGATTACGCTCAAAATGCCCTTCAAGGGAGGGATCTGAGCTTATTCCAATACCAACACACGTATTGCAAGGAAATTGAATTTCCACATTTAAATGACAAGATTTAACTCCAAACTACCACAATTTTTTTTTCGCCTATTGTCCCTCTAACACGACATACTTTAGCTGTTTAAATTCCTGCCATGAGGCCGTAACCCTCTCTCATCCTCAACATGTGGAGGGCTTCAACATCTTCGAAATAAATGGAGAGGGAACTGAGCACTTAGGTTGTCCATTCATAATGATAAGAAGCAAATTGCCCATTCTGTCTGTATTCCAAACCTTCACGGCCATTTTCTTACCACTGAATCTTTTTTTTTAACCTTTAATCCTTTACAATCTCGCCCCAGATTGGTTCTTCGGACCACATCTTGTAATTGTATGTGTTAATCTCACCTCCTCCTCTTTTTGTTTCCCCTTTTAAACGTAGATATTAGCAATTAATGACAATGACTGGACTGGATTTTTATTTTCTTAAGTAGATTACTATTCTCCTCTGGTGACGATTCCGTCTCTGCTGAGCGTGTAGCAGAGGTCAAAATTCGGGCAAAGGACATGACAAAGCTCTCCCTCCTCTGAATTACGCACAGCTTTCATTGCCTTTCGAAATCATTTTAAGTATGTTATCTGTGAGGCAAAGCGTTCCTTTATCCAAAGATGTTCGACAGTTTCTCGTAATCCATTAACAGGTCTTTCTAGGCGACACTATAGCTGTGTTTTTCTCATTAACAAAGCAGCTCTTTTTGGTTCTCTTTTCTCCAATGACTTTCCCTCGCCGTCGATGCTTCTCTTAATAATTCTGACTTCCCGTCTATGTAAATTCCTTTCGTGCAGTCCATCAAGATTCTTCACGCTCTGTACATTAACAAGCTGTATGGACCAGATGGTATCCGCCTTCGTGTTTCAAAAGAAGTGTGCTCGCGGGCTTGCGCCAGTGCTTTCTCGTCTGTTCCGCTTGTAGCTAAGAAACCAAAACTTTTATTTTATTTTGGAAACGTCCAATGGTACAACTTATGCTAAAGAAGGGTGACCGTTTTAACCCTCTACAAACTATTGCCCTGTTGCTTTGACTCTTAGTAACCTAAGTCTTTGATTCTATCTTCAGCTCTTATTTCCATAAAAATCTCGAATGTCGCAGCCTTCTCTTAGATCATCTAAAGACTTTCGTAAAAGCAAGATCCACCGGTGATATGGTTTCCCATCTTTCTAATGTCTGGTCTCCCTATCAGAGACTTGAGAGATTTTTGCTCTTGACATATATCAAAAGCTTTCGACAGGATATGGAATATGGGTGTCGTCTCTAAGCTCTCTTCTTTTTGTTTTCCTCCATCATTTTGTTCCCTCATAAATAGCTTCATCTCTTGCCGATATGCCTCAGTAATTGGCGATGGATCAACCTCCCTGGAGCTCTTTCCCTTTCAAGTTAACAGCCGTGTTCCTCTGTGCCCTGTCCTGTCCCCTACATTTTTTTTTTCTGCCGACGGTTTAATTTAACAGAAAATCAAATGCAACTATGCGCTGACGACTCAACACTGCAGTCCTCCACTTCCTTCAAATCTTCTCCATCTTCTCTTGGTCGATCAGCGTCTTGGCTTGTCATAATTTCCTTTCTAAACTTAGACTTAGACTGGATTTCCCAATGGAGCGGACGCAACGAGATTAGGTCTAATGCGTCCCGAGCCCAATTTCTGCCCACCTCACAAACACACTTCATCACTTTTTCCGTCTCTTTTGATGGATCTGTAATTCCACAACTTGACACGTAAACATCATGGACCTATCTTGGAAAAACTGCATATTCCACAAAGAGCTAAGTCTCCTTCGGTGAAACTGGGAGTCATGTTCAGTTGCCGTATTTATTTCCGTACACTAGCTCCGATTATACAAAGAACAGATCTGACCTTGTATGGAATACTACTCTCACGTGAATCTGTGGAGATTCTGTCTCCACGTACCTACTAGACAGAGTCGAATCTGAAGCATTCCAACTTACTGATTTTCCCAGTCTTACCACTTGTTCCATGACCTCCTTTAGAGATATAACTTCAATTTTTGCTCCTGAGACCTTGCTTCTTTCGTGCCTCGCTTCTGCATTGCATGGTTACTGTGTGGCCGTTGTCAGCTGTAGGGTGGGCCGTTGTCAGCTGTAGGGTGGGCCGTTGTGATATCTGTTTCATTCTCTACACTGCGAGCTTTGGAAATCTTTACCTCTCTTATTTCTTCACCATCAGCTACAACAACATTTCCGTTTTTAAAAGCAATAATTTTTATATCCTCAAGAACCCTGATAGTTTAAGCCTGTTTCTTGAAGAACCCTGATAGTTTAAGCCTATTTCCTGAAAACCAAGAGAGTTTGAGCCTATTTCCTGGAGAACCCTGATAGTTTAAGCCTATTTTCTCATGAACCCTGATAGTTTAAGCTTGCTCCCTCAAGAACCCTAATAGTTTAAGCCTATTTCCTCAAAAACCCTGATAGTTTAAGCCTATTTCCTCAAGAACTTTGATAGTTTAAGCCTATTTCCTCAAGAACCCTGATAGTTTAAGCCTACTTCCTGAAGAACCCTGATAGTTTAAGCCTATTTCCTCAAGAACCCTGATAGTCTAAGGCTATTTCTTCAAGAACCCTGATAGTATGAGCCTTGAAAAAAATATAGGCATGTCAGGTGCTCAAAAAGATACTCAAAAAGTAGTATCCTTCATATTTGTGTGGTAGGGTGATGAGTGGATGGGAGATGGCTATAGCTGGCAACATAGTTGTTCTTTATTTATGTAATGAACATAATGATTTTTTTTCCAGGTGGAACTTCGTTCTAGACACACCCGAGCACATAATACATTCAAGGTTTTTTTCCAGGTGTGACTTCACATATGCCATACTTATCCTTTACATATTTTTTAGATACACGTATCTCATCATTTGTGCCTTTATATAACGTTTATGGAGGGAGAACTTTATTCATACGAATAGATTAAAAAAATCCTATTTTCAATAAAATCATTAATGCTAACACAAGAGTAACTGTGCGTTTTTCTGTGAAAAATAACTACAAATAAAGAGCCAACATGACGTGTAAATACTCCCTTCCACGATCTGTGGGTGATTGAGTTGCATGATAATTGTTTTCTGCTGTGATGGCAGGTTACAAGTGTCATCTATGGATAAATAGTAGAATCGCGCAGTAGCAGGGAATTGAAATGAAAGTGAGAACTATTCTCCATATGAAGAACATAGCAGGGGAAAGGACCCCGAAAATATTTTTCCTCTTTTTTTTTATTTTCTCCAATCTTTTAACCCTCATTATACTTCACTTAAGACCTGGACATTAGTTCATGACTCTCTCTCTCTCTCTCTCTCTCTCTCTCTCTCTCTCTCTCTCTCTC
>JAUUDW010516547.1:0-11220 GCA_032361385.1 Panulirus guttatus | reverse complement strand
TGTGGGTTGGGCGGGGCGAAGAGTGGGGGGGGAGGGGGGTTGTGGTTGGGGTTGTGGACTGGTAGCTGGTAGGGAAAAAAAAATGGAAGGGAGGGACGAGACCATATGTGGTGGAACCCCTTGACCTTATTAGTTCTGGTCGACGCTCTCACCGCGGCGCAGGCGGGCAAAGTCCTCGAACTCGAGGTCCTCGCCGCCGGCGTACCCGGCGTCAGGGCGGGCCTTGATGGTAGCACCTGCGCAGGAAAAGACCAAGCCAGTCAGTCAGTCACGTTAGGTTTGTACAGGTACGGTCAAGTCAAGGGGAGGGAATTTAAGAGCGCTGTCCAGCCAGGGATGACCATATTAATGTTTCTAAGAAGAAGCATCATCATCAGTGAGCCGATTTAGCCCATAACTACGTTACATTTGCCTGATTATTAATAACCTATTTATTACATATCATATTTTCATTTACATGTAATGATGTTTTGGTATTATGAAGATTCGGAAGAGTAGTGATCCCGCTCAGCCTAGAGGGGTCTCATTGGATTCTAGATTCATGAGAAGTATTCTAGGGTTTTCTAGAGTAACAGACAAGCACTAGGAGTTACTGCAGAATTCTAGATGATGATAGAAGATAAAAAAAATTTCTAGATTCAGAGAGAGATGATAAAGCAGAGCTTAGACGACTGTCGAACTGGGTTAGTGTGAGGGTACTGACAGTTACTGAGTACAGTTAACGTTAGTTCAATCACTCAGTAGCCTACAGCTTGACGCGTTCAGATGAGGTTATCTCCCCATGACCTTGATCGGCTACCGATTCCACCTATACACCTTTATCCCTCCCACCTCAAAAGAGTCAAGACTCATCAGCTTAGATTCAAGGATTACAACCTCCTGCAAGGGTTGAGCGTTTACCAAGGTTGGGATTCACCATCAGCTCAAAGGGATTGAGCCTTCAGCCTTACCAGGTGTTGGGTGCATGAGCTTGAAGGGCAGGTCGGCCACCAGCTCTCCACCAATGGCTCCGCAGCTGAGCTTGACGCGGAGGGAGTAGGTCACCACGATGCCAAGGGCGTCGTTGGTGTTCTTCCCTGCGGCGACGATGGTGGAGGAGGCCAAGTTGGCATCGGTATCCTGCCGGAGAGATGGGTGGGTCCTCATCGGTCAACTCAGTGAAGCGTGTCATTACCAGTTCGTAAAATACCTGTAGTTTTCCTCCCCTGTGTGTGCTAACTAGACATTTTTCCTCTTTGGCATGTGTTCCCCGCCGTCATTGTATTACTGAATCATACATTATACATTACTGAAGTATTTCATGATGCAGTACCTTGATACGGGGGCCCCTCTCCGACCCGGTCATCTTACCTTGAGCTTTCCGTCCAGGGCGATGCCAAACTTGTTCTTGTTGGATGAGGCAACTGGGGTGAGGTTGAAGGTTTTCTGGAGGTTGCTTCCTGGGGTGACGGGGCAACCCTCCTTGGATTCCAGGGAGGCAACCTGCCGGTGGTGGAGTCACCCTTCGTCAGACAGTATTACCCCCCAGAAGTAGAATAATCTATACTTCATGTAAAATCATATATATATACACGGTCCACCATAGATACATTCTATTTGCTTCTACTAGAGAAGAATTTTTAGTTTTTTTCCATTTTTTCCAAGCAGTTTTTGCTGGGGGAGTGATTCAGGTTAGCCAGGATAGGAGTGAGGAAGAGAGGATGGAGAGAGTGAGTGTTCGACGCACCTCGCGGCTGAAGTGGTTGTTGGTCATGGTGAGCTCAACGTGCTGGATGACGGCGCACTTGATGTTCTTGACCGTCTTCTTGGAGGCGTTGTTGACGCTCAGGGTGGCCTTGACCTGCTCACCATGGTAGTAGAGCTCCTTGTCAAGGGTCACCTCCATGTTCAGCTTGCCGGAGGAGAGAGCGAAGCCCTTGGACACCAGGGTGCTGGGCTGGCGCTTGCTTCCGCCGGGGGGAGAGAACTGCACCTTCCTGACGGCGAGGGCGACGGAGTTACGCCTGTGGGGGTTCTCATCGGAGTGGTCCCCGACGAACACCCGCAGGTCGTAGATGACACCAAGGGGCTTGGTCTGTTCCAGGTAGAAATGTTAGTGTTTACTCAAGGTCTAGGCAACAGCGTAACCCAGAATAGCCTAGTTTAAAATTAGTGTAAAATTAGATTAAAAAATGTCTTCGCAAAGTGATTACACGTTAAAATTATTTTTGGCGAATGCCACATTCTGTATCAGCACTTGAGTACGTGTGCTTTGTTACTGCAACTTAATAATGCATTGGCAGAAATCAATTGCAATGACTTGCCACAGGAAGGACTTTAGGTTATTGGATCTCACACACGGAGTCGGGATGCTGATTAGGGTCAGGCAACCCGTTATCACAGGATCGGTTACTGGGGTGCTCGGGGTCAGACGAGGTTAGAAAAAATATAGGCACTCACGCTCTCATCCTCTCCGGAGTGCAGTTGAACGGAGCAGGGAGCGTTTTCGGGGAGGGTGATGGCGAATGGGTAGGCATTGGCGCCCAGCTTCTTCATAAGCCTCTCCTGGACGCCATTGGGTTCGGCCTGGGTGGTGCTTGGGTAGATCTGCTGGCTAGCCAGCTGCATCTCCTTGCTGAAGGAGAGCCCCATGACCTCATCCTCCTCGCGACCGAAACGGTACGTGACCGTAACCTGAAGGGGACAGACGGGGTACGGTGAGTCGCCTCATAAGTCAGTCGGGGTGGAAAGGAAAAATCAAATCGAGGTTAGTAGGTACGGGAAAGGGGATGTATTGGTTCGTGGTAGAGTAGCGATAGGTAATGAATGCAGTATTAAAAGATCTAGGTTTCATATTATGCAAATATGTCTCTTGATACAGACACCAGCGTACGTAAATAAGCACAAGCTATGATATCCTAACTGCCATCGTCAGTTAACCCACTGGTGGTGGCATTTATAATCCCAGGAGCACAAAAGTACGGCCCTTAACCACGACGTTACGACTCTTAGGGACTGATCAGGTCAAAGGCCAGGCTGTCATCATACCTAAGGGTCAGTCCCGTCATGCTATAGGGTCGTACCGTCGTGCTCGAGTCGTTAAGAGCAGAAGAACTGCACTGTAGTTGGTGACTGCATCGCATTTCAAGGTTTGTGTGTTTCCTGGTAACATCTGTGGTGTGCTAACTAGGCCTCACATTGGAGACTGCTGAGTGTTAGATTGGTCGGTCATTGGAGCTAGCGCATTGTGACTTTATAACTCACCAGTAGAGATATTTGAACACTCCTTTGGGTGTTCAGTGTGTCAAGAAGAGCTGTGTATGAGGACACAGAATAATTGGAATCATTGCCGTTATTAGTACTCCAGTATGTCAGTCACAGAGTTTGTATGTAATGGGTAATGAGGATGTAGGGGAAATGTAGGGGTATCCCCTTCCAGTTGGTATATAATTAACCATTTGATTTGACATTGAAATTGAAAACGTAGAATTAGACGGAAATTAGAGTATGTAACAAATATCTTTACCGTTGCTGAAAACTGGAAATTGGCCCATGTATACAAACAAGAGGATTGGATCTAGAAACCTTGTCATATTGCTTAAATAAGCACACAAGTCTACAAAAATGTGCGGAGGTTGAGGAAGGTTGGGATATGTGATTTTTCGGAGAAAACGGGTTTTGGCAAGGGGGGTACTCACGGAAGCGTAGACCTTGCGGCCCCGGAGGTAGTCATTGTCAACGACTACTACGCCATCGACAGGTTCAGTTCCGGTGGTGTTATCAACGAAGTCTCTGCGACCTAGGTAGACAGTGATCTTACCTGCGAGAGGGAGAGACAAGGTGAAATGTGGCGGCTGTTGTCAGAAACATCATAAAGAACAGTATGCACCACGTAAAGTATAGTTCACATAACTGTACGATGATCTGGTTGCATTACCGAAATAGTTTGAATGTTTTGGTATTTGTAAAGAGAGATTTAACTTGTTTCCATGGCTGCAAAATCACTTCGAATTACGTTATCTTTCTGATGTTTAAAAGCAATTATACTTTTGATATATTGGCATTTTTTTGAAGATACACATTAAAATATTTTCTTAAAGAAAAACTTCGATGTTGGCTTCTGCTCGCTTTAACCCGTAGAGGACGATGGAATGACCTTCAAGTTGGACTTGTGACCTGACCCTTCAAAGTTTAAGTCAAAGGCTGCACCATCATACCCAAGTGATACGTATTGTTGTGTTCAAGGGTCGTACTGTCGTGCACGTGGGGATAAAGTATTGCGTGTTCTGATATGGGTAGTTAAAAGCACATGTCAGAAGTCACAGTTAGAGAACATATATGAAATAATGGGACTGAAAATAAAAGGTATTTTTTCTTCTTATTTCAGATTCATCGTATTTGTCGGCAGCTTTTATATATATATATACCATAGGCTAAGCCAGGTACCTATTTTATCAACCAACCCTTAGGGTGGATGAACAGCTGGGTTGACTGTGGACCGGCTGGGCGGCCCGTAATGCGTCACGGTCAGGAACGCATGAAATGGAGTTTTGCTGCCACATCTAAGTTACTCATGATATATTTAAGAATTACGAGAAGGTTACGGCATTTTGAACTCATGAAACACACGTTACCGTATATCCCTCCGCGTTATATCAAAAAAGTTAAATCTTAAAGGACTAACAGCATTGCAAGTCACCACCTGAACAGATACGGTACATTCACATTATACCTGTCGTTTTTTTTTATGAGTAGAGAAAATATAAAAATGACGTAATTACCATTGTGTTAATAGGTTAAAAAATGTTGTGATGTTATCTGTATTCATTTGAATATTACCATGAAACAGTACGTACAGAAATGCAACTATCATAGTTTACCAAGACATCTTTTTTTTTTTTCCATTTTCTGTCTACAGTACTACTCACTCTCCCACACACAGCGATTCACATACCATTAGGGGCGGTTTTCTTGAAGACCTTCACGGCGTTCACCATCGAAGTTGCTTGTTTTTTCTCTTACGAGAAGTAGCGAGAGAGAGAAACGCTTTTGAGTTTGCTCAACGACGAACAACAGCGGGATGGCGTCCCCACCCCAACTCTGCCTCTATATACTCCCTGTAATCCATTTACTGCTAATTGGAGTGTCTCCCTCCGTGTGTGGTTCACATGACTACACCCAGGCACACCGGTAAGCTGTTTTATTCTATATTTAGCCACATTCCCGAGCTGAGTCTGTCTTGGGCTTCCATTACCAGCACGAACGTTGGGTTTCGGCAGGGGACGCGCGCGCGCGGCGCGCCGCTGTGGCGATGCTAAGATGGCTACCTCTTGATTCTAGTGGCGGCTCGGGAAGAATTTCACGCCACCATCGCTTTTGATTGAAGTTGTTCTTTTAGCGCTGCTTATGGTAACTTCATAAATATATATGTACATATGTAGTGTTAGATTGGGTAACTGTGTTTACAAAGAGCTGCTGTAGCTGCTTTCACACGACTTTATTTGAATCGTACTCAAGGGCGTCTGTTGATAGGCATTTGTCCCGCATGAAAATAAGAAACTAGATTTCTAATATAGGAGGTGGACTTTTGGCGAGTAGGTATTGTACTGTAGATGAGCGTACGATTAGGATGGCGCCGTAGTGTCTGGTTACCCGTGGGTGGGTAAATATTATGAATTATGGTTGTCGGTGACCTAATGTAGACTGGAGTCTGTGAGTAGGTATTACCATTGATGACTGGGTTCATGGTTATTGCAGGAGGTATCAGTTGATACAGTGGAAGCCAAACGGCAACAGATCACTGGGTCCTAATAATGCTGTCCTTCTACAGCCAGTGGTTATAGGACAGGTGCTGTAGTTGGCGACTGGTTCTCAACTGTCTCGTCTAGTCTTCTTCCGATCCTCCCAATTCACTGACTCGGGTCTCATCTGCAAAGCATCTGGCCAACCTTGGAGGTGGGAATAGCGCTGGATGATGGAAATAATGATACAGCACACATTAAGGGCACAGATTTATTATGACATTAACGGGAGAAGTGGTAGTTCTCAATTATTAATTCTGTCGTTAACAACATAAAGTTTGCGGGTGACGGGTGATGATCATCAATACACGGGTGCTGAACGATCAGGTACCAACGTGAGAGTTTCTGTAGCAGGGTTCGTACGGGTCTGCCAAAGTCTGAGTGATTTTTAGATTAAAATTCAGGTTTGCTAAGTCCAGTTTCATAGGCGTTTCGACCTCAGGTCCTGAAGAAACAAGTCTTAGACATAGATTTTGCTCTGAACTTTATCATTTTTACCTCAAAGGCACTTATTTAATTCTACTTCGACTGTAAAATTATTTCCCACCAGAACTAAAACAAGAAGAAAAAATCTAAATGGGCCCAAAGAAAAGGTCTAAATTATCGACTCCTCAGCGAGTGTACGAACCCTGTCTAAGATCTTGAAGACTCCATCTGGGTCGAGTCTCGGTGGCGGACGGACCTCCGAAGCCGCCCGCGCTACTAGTGTTACCTCCGGCAGTTGCCCAAGAGTGGTCGTCGGGCACGGCCAGTTGCAGGGTTTGCCTTCAGGAGTTCGCTGAGGTTCGCTAGCACTTCGACGAGAGTGGCGAGGTCTCAAGCTGCTGGAGCTCTATAGGGTCTGCCTTCACTACTGGGGCTCTCTGGAGAGATCCTCTATTGAGAGCTCTCTGGAGAGGTCCTTCGTTGCTGGAGCTTTCTGGGGAAGCCTATCGCTACTAGAGCTCTTTAGGAAGCTCTTCGCTACTGGAACTCTTTGGCAAAGTCCTGCTACTGGAGCTGTTGAGCGAGGTCTTTCCATAACCGAGCCCTATGGGAGATCCTTAGCTACCGGATCTCCAGGGAGATCCTTCGCTAATGGAGCCCTAGGATGCACGCTCAAGCAGAGGCGATGGTATGTGTGTGTGTTGAAGACGGAGCCTTGAGTTTTTTTTCTCTTATGGTTACTGATTGTAAGCTGATTAGCCATTACTTGTTAGTCGTCATTGTCGTTTTCGTTCGTTCGAGGTCAGTTGACGACGATGGTTAGATAAACGTTGCTGGTAAAGCGCCGTGGGGTCGCTCATACGAGGACAGGATGGGCTGCTGCTGCTGTTGGCTGATGATGCGGAGGTCGGCGGTGCGATGCGCGGAGTGGGGGAAGAGGAGCGAGGAAACGAGTCTGTAGAAGACCTCGGCCGTGCTGGGCGAGGCGCTCAGAGCTGGTTGTCGAGGCTCATCCCGCGACGTAGGCGGGCGAAGTCCTCGAACTCGATGTCCTCGCTCTGGGTTTTCATGGAGTCTGTAGACGAGAGAATGTGGTCAGAACAGTTCACCTAGAGCTACGTTACTTTCGGATAGCTGTTGCCCCGTTAAGGGTTTAACACCTATGAAGTACAAGAAATCGGCGTCGCGTTCATTCTTCACTCATGTAACTCTCTACTGCTGTTGGTGAAATGAGGAACTACCTGAGTTTTTGTTGCTAGTTATTGTATAACTAAAAGAGTTCTCATCATTTCAAGGAAATCCTGAGAGCATACAAAACTCTTCTCCGTTTAAGCCGGTGATTTATATCTTCAGAAGTAATTACGATACGCTTTTAGTAACGGTATCGTACCTTTTTTATGGAAGTGTCGGTCCCCGATGGCAGTGTTACTTACCAGGGGCGGGATGCATCAGTTTGAAGGGCAGGTCTGCCACCAGCTCCCCACCAAGGGCGCCGCAGTTCAGGCGGACGCGGACGCTGTAGGAGACCACGATACCCAGGGCGTCGTTGGGGTTGCTGCCGTCCTTCATCACCGTGGATGAGGCCAAGTTGGCGTCGGTATCCTGTAGGAGGGTAGGAGTTAAGTTAATATTTTCTTATCAGTAAACTGGGTATTGATCTCAGTGTATTTCCAGTCTTACAAGGGGTTAAAATTTCCTCTTTTCCCCCTACTAGTAGGGTTAATTTCCCTTCTTATCATACGGTAATATGATCGAGCGATCTTGTCTTTACCTTCATCTTTCCGTCGAGGGCGATACCGAACTTGTTCCTGTTGGCGGCCAGGGGCATGATGTGGAAGGTCTTCTGGAAGCGGCCGCCGGGCATGATCGGGCAGCCCTCCCGGGTCTCAAGCGACGCTACCTGATCAGGGCAATCAACAGCACCAGGTTAGTTCGGGTATCAGGACCATAGTTTACAAGTAATGCGCATCGCTTGCAAACACGATGAGCAGTCGTAGAACATAAGTATGACTCTTACAAGTGGCTCATTCTCATAATGGAATGTATGAGGGAGGTTATGAGTAAATATGAGGGAGTGAAGAACCAGGCGTAGGTTTTGCCGGAAAGGTAGAGAGAGAGAGAGAGAGAGAGAGAGAGAGGGGGGGGGGGCAGACTCACCTCACGGTTGAACTGGGCGTTGGTCATGGTGACCTCCACGTGCTGGATTATACAGCACTTCATCCCCTTCACCGTTTTCTTGCTGCTATTGGAGATGGTGACGGCGGGCTTGACCTGCTCCCCGTGGTAGTACAGTTCCTTCTCCAGACTCAGCTCCATGGTGAGTTTCCCCGAGGTGAAGGTGAATCCTTTGGTGGCAAGGGTGCTAGGCTGCCGGTTGAAGCGCTCCAGTGGGGAGTACTGGACCTTCCTGACGGCCAGGGTCACGGAGTTCCGCCGGTGGGGCCTCTCCTCCGTGCTGTCGGCGACATAGACCTTCAACTCGTAGATTACTCCTAGGGGTTTGGCCTGGGTGGATGGAATTTTAGGAGGTCAAGTGCGAGAATCAGCGAAGAAACATTAGTAAGTTTTCTTTCTCGATGGCAGGTTCTTGACGTAACACTGCTAACAGTTCTCTCCCTACTGCTAGGTCAGAAGAATGATCGTAGCGGGACACATTTAGACACGTAAATGCAGCCTAACTTACACAGGCAAGGCAGTAACACCCACACCACTAAGGTTGTGCCTTTTAACGCAAAACCTCTAATATTATGAAAGAGTAGTAACGTTTATGAATAAACGGCCTAGGAAATGCCAGAGTTGGAACCTTACTTAAGGACTATACATTTAGGAGCATGTCGTGACTCTGTGCTGTAAAATATCATATGATAAAAGGTAAGACTTCGTACCGTTCCTTCCAACCCAGGATGGAGCTGGACGGAGCAGGGGGCATTCTCTGGGATGATGACGGCGAAAGGGTGGGAAGCGCTGCCCAACTTCTTGAGGAGCTTCTCTTGTACCTCGGTCGTTTTTATTTTCTCCTCCTTCGGGTAGATCTCCTGGCAGGTGAGCTGCAGGTCCTTGCTGAAGTGCAGCCCCATGACCTCATCCTCCTCGCGGCCGAAACGGTAGGTGACCGTAACCTGAAGGAGACAAGACGGCGGTTGTTGGAAGGGAAGACGGTGCTCCTTGGATCACAACAGGCGGCGACGGAGGTTGTGGATGAGGTGAGGGATCCTTAAATGCTCTCAGAAAGTAGTTTTTGGGAAATGCAGAGAGGAGGAGAAGGAAATGCAGGGTCTTAAGGCAAATGGTTTTTCATGGAAGCTGGAAAAATGTTATCTGGGGAAGTTACAAGAGAGAAGACAACGTTTGGTACCGATTCAGTAAAGACAAAATCTGCGCGGCAGTTGAATTACTCAAGTAGATTGAGGCAGTCTACTGCTTAGTGACAAAACTGACAGTCTTCGGTTTTAAACTGATGAAGACAGACTATGAAAGATTCTCCAGTCTCCTGTAGCTCCACCAGTGCTGCTTCCTCGTCTCTACACCATCCCAGTATTGTAAATTAAATGCGAGTTTGTTAGTCACAGGAAAAATAGTATCGTAAGTATTTCTTAAAGGATTGTACAGTTCTAAAGTGAAACTCCCGAGTAGAGTGGAGTTATGGACAGCCGTTTCTAAAGTGTATATGATTTATTTTCCAGTAATTCCGAGCTCCGCCCCATCCTTCGTACATCACCCGGCAGGCCCTGCCGTGTTCTTTCCATTACCAATACAAAGTCGTTTCGGAACTTACGGCAGCGTAGACCTTGCGGCCGCGGAGGTAGTCATGGTCAACGACTACGACGCCATCGACAGGTTCAGTTCCTGTGGTGTTGTCAACGAAGTCTCTGCGACCTAGGTAGACAGTGATCTTACCTGCAGGGAAAAAAAAGAAAGTTAATAACACTCATCATCACGTCATTCTTGTAAAGTAAGAAACGCATTTGTTTAAAACAAAGTTACCTAGTCATCTACGACAGGATTTGCTTTGTTTACATTTCTGTGTTCGTAGGATGAGCGAAGCTGGTACGATAGGCTGTTGGAATTCGACATGGCCCGCCGGCCTGTAGTTTTAAAACGATTCGATTTATTAGGAGCACGGAGAACGCTGCGGTGTAATGAAAAGTTGATGTTTTCAGCATCCGTAATGGCGGAAATAGGTCGATCGAGAAATTCTTTCTGTTATCGCGGCTGTCTTGCACATCACTTGACTGGTGTAGCAACTCCAGAGCTCACTTTAGTCGTCAGAGATAACGACGTTATCGTATGAAGGTCTCTGGAGCACGCGTTAACTTATGGCCAAGCTTAAAAGCAAGAGTTCGGCAAAAAATTTGGAAAAAATAACCTCCTGCATATGGGTGTCAACTCGCACAGTGACTTTGGAATTACATAAATAGACAGATATTCTCATCTGTCAGTATGTCGCATTTCTTCGTGTGAAAATAAGACATTGAATCTCCTCAGAGGTATGAACTTTAAAGTTTTTTGCAGTTGTTTAATAAATGAGTTGAAACGTGATCGACTTTCTTTTCCAAGAACTACGTTAGCTGATTCTAAATCACAGTATCGTTATTTCACAGCCTCTCACTTTCTCAATATCCAGCAATTCATCTGGGAAATAGTCCGTTTCATATAGACAGTGAGACAGCACCAGTCAGTAACAGTTCAGAAAGGGTTCCAATCTAGGCTACTTACACTTTCGAGTTATTACTTCGGTTACAAAAAGATTTAGTCAAAATATGCAGCTGGGGTGAAAAAAATCTAAATGCCGGCTGTTTCCTGCTCTCATTGTTTAAGAATTGAAGAAAAAAAACGAGCATCTGTCATTATTATTATTATTATTATAATTATTATTATTATTATTAATATTATTATTATTATTATTATTATTATTATTATTATTATACAATCCTAAGACCCCTCTTATAGGGCTCCTCCAACTTCAAGGACGCACTTCATGTAGTTTTTGTTTAGCAACACTTCTCTGCCATTA